>CAUYQG010101563.1:0-10730 GCA_963574415.1 Tarsius wallacei
TAGCCTGGTATTGGTACAAGGACAGGCATACAGACCAGTAGAACAGGATAGAGATTCCAGAAGCAAAACCTCAATTTCTCAACTCATCTTTACAAAGCTTCCAGCAACAACCACTGGGGAGAGGAGACCCTATTCAGTAAATGGTGCTGGGAAAACTGGCTGACCACATGCAGATTGAAACAGGACTCCTACCTATCACCATACACAAAAATCAACTCTAAATGGATCAAAGACCTAAATGTAATTCCTCAAACTATAAGAATCTTAGAAAACCCAGGAGATGGCCTTACAGAAATTGGAATAGGCAACCAATTCCTGATCAAAACCCCAAAAGCCCCAGCCACAAGAGGTAAGATAAACAAATGTAAAAACTTCAGCAAAGCAAAAGAAACCATCAAGAAAGCAGAGAGACAGAACACAGAATGGGAAAAGATATTTGCCAATTGTTTATCTGGTGAAGACCTAACATCCAGGATCTACAAGGAACTCAAATGTGCCAAAAGGAAAGAAACAAAAGAGCCCTATTAAAAAGTGAACAAAAAATTTGAATAGATACTTCTCAAAAGAAGACATATGAGCAAACAGATAAATGAAAAAATGCTCAGCCTCAGTAATCACCAAAGAAATGCAAATCAAAACCACACTGAGATACCACCTAACTCTAGTCAGGATGGTCGTCACTGATAACTAAAAAAACAACAGATGCTGGAGAGGATGTGGAGAAAAGGGAACGCTTCTACACTGTTGGTGGGAGTTTAAACTAATAAAATTACAGTGGAAAATAGTGTGGCAATTTCTAAAAGAACCAAAAATTGACCTTCTATACAACCCAGCCATTCCTCTTCTGGGAATATACCCAGAAGAACTTAAATCATTCTACAAAAAAAGATACCTGCAAATGCATGTTTATTGCAGATTTATTCACAATAGCAAAAGCTTGGAACCAAACGTGCTACCCACCAAAAGTGGACTGGATAAAAAAAATGTGGTACATACACATGATGGAATATTACGCAGCCATAAGGAAGGACAACATTATGGATTTCGCAGCAACTTGGATGGTTTTAGAGTCTATCATACTCAGTGATCTATCACAGAAAAAAAGAACTGAGTACCACATGTTCTCACTCGTAAGTAGATCCTGAACATTTATCATAATACTGTATGAAAGGGATTGTCAGTAGTGGGTCACTGCCAGGGAGAGGGGGGCACATAACATTAATGAAACCAGGTGAAGTGAGGACCAATGGGAGGGCCAAACTTCACCTGTACGTTGACCACTTACGTACGTGACCCTGAATTGTACCTCACATCTTTAAAATAAAGAAAACCAAACTTAAATTTGAAAGCTTCAGTAATTGAGAACAAAAGTAACACACAAAAACTCCATTGCAAAAATAATTTTTTTTTTTTTGGTGTAAACCTTTATACTAGTGTAAAGTCTTTAACCTTTAGTTTTTAGCCCAGCCCAGCCTACAGATTCTGCCAAATTTCTGCTCCACAAATCTTGGACTTGCCAGACTCTGTAATTATGTGAGACAATTCCTTAAAATAAATAAATACATAAATTTATCTCTCTTTCTCTCCCTTGCATACACACATGCACACACACATAATCTCTTTGATTCTATTTCTCTGGACACCTTTGACTATTAATACAGTTTCATTGTTAATATCAAAACTTCAAGCTTTAAAAAAGTGAATATAAGTCTACCTTTAAAATGAAAAGGTGAGTGTGTTGACTGGCATGTGCATTCCCCAGCAGAGCTAGGTGTTGACCTTGCAAGGTTTCTAAAGGGAATATTCCCTGCACATAACTCAGGCTTAACTTCATGTGGGATTTTCCAGGGAATGTTTCACATCACTCTTTACCCATAGCATGGCTGTATTCCAGAGCCTCTGTCAAAATATTATCTATGCTTCTCTAGGCTGATGAAGGGATAGATATTTCAGAACTTCTCACCAAGACATGTTTTTTTGACTCTCCAAAAATGTATTATCTTACTAATACGTTTTCAGTACTGGAGCCATGTCAAAATGGGTTAAGAGATGGGTTTAAGAATACCTTCTTCTCACATTCATTATGAAGGCTATTTCCAAAAAAATGAAAATAGGCATTGGCAAGGACGTGAAGAAATTGGAACCTTTGTGCACTGTTGACAGGAATGTAAAATGGTGCACCCAATATGAAAAACAGTATGGTGGTTCCTCAAAGATTTAAACATAGAATCACCAAAGGATCTAGAAATTCCAGTGCTGGGTGTATATCTAAAAGAATTGAAAGTAGAAACGTGATCAGCTACATGCACCCCAATGCTCGTAGCAGCATTATTCACAATCACCAAAAAGGGGAATAACCCAAGTATCCATCAGCAGATGAATGGAATATTATTCGGCCCTAAGAAGGAAGGAATTCTGACATGTGATGCAAGATGGATGAGCACTGAAGACATTATGTTAAGTGAAATAAATTGACACAAAAAGGACAAATACTGTATGATTCCACTTATACGGGGTGTCTAAAGTAGATAAATTCACAGAGACAAAAATAGGAGTCACCAGGAGCCTGAGGGACGGAGTGATGAAGAATTACTATTTAATGGGTATTTTTCTGCTTGGGATAATGAAAAACTTCTGGAGATGGATGGTGGTGATGGTTGCACAACAATGTGAATGTACTTCATGTCAATGAATTGTATGCTTAAAAGTGGTTTAAATGGTAGATTTTATGTTATGTATATTTTACCACAATAAAAAAGAGTACCATCTTCTCTGAATCATGCACATGGTCTAGAAAACCTTTACATTGGTATAGACGATGAAAGAAAAAAAATTAGAGTTCATAATTCTATTCTAAGGCTGAGGACTAGTCAAAATTTTCCTTCAGTTTTGCTAAGAACTTGCACATAATCAAATTTGCTTTGATATTTATTAAGTTGATGAGGATGATGGGACAGTACAGTCAAAAAAGGTGGAAATTAAATGGCTTTTAATTTTTTAAAAATAGAGACAGGGTCTTGTTATGTCACCCAGGCTGGTCTTGAACTCCTGGGTGCAAGTGATTCTCCTGCCTCAGCCTCCTAAAGTGCTGAGATTACAGATGTGAGCCACCACACTAGCCAGAAATGAAATGTTTTTAAAAAGTATTTCTTCTTTCTTTTTGTAATGTTAGGCAATTTTGTATTGCCTTTGGTTCTGAACACATGTAGTTTTGAGAGAAGCAAAGCCATCTACTTCCAAAGGTTGAGGAAATTATGGCAGTTCAGTAATTCAAGAGTGCAGTGTGATTAAGGTAGGGGCCTGGGTTCAATTATGGCTCCTGCATGGACTAGTTTTTTGATCAGAGTTAAGTTGCTTAGTCTCTCTGTGCCCCAGCTTCCTAGCCTATATAGCTTTTCACTTCAGTTTATAAATTAAGGTTGGCCCTAAACCACAAACAGACAGACACTCACAGTATTACAAAGTATTACTCATTCTTCTGCATTTTAGATGTTTTCCTCTTTTTGCATCAGATTCTGATGATTTGTATTGGTAACTGCAAAAGCTCTAGACAGTTACTCAAAGAGAACGCTCCCCTCCTTTTCTGCTTATAACCTCTTTTTGAGAAGCAGCTGTCAACTTGGAGTGAGAAAGGCTACCACTCTCTCCAAAATTTATCCTTTTGTGTATTAATTGTGATGACAAAGCCATTTCTTAACAGCATAAATGGCCGCTCTCTCTAAGTAAGCTTTCTCTTACAAAACAGCTAACAGTTCAAAATCAAGGAGGATAATATTGTTCTATGACTGTGATTTGTCTCAGGAACCATGGAGGTTGTTTCAGTAATTGTGTTATAAATGAGGTAAAATCTTTCCTTCACAAAAAAGGTGAATACCCATGCTGAGAGTTGGATGGGGGTGTGTGTATAAAATAGCACTTTAAAAACTAACATTTTAATTTCAAACCGTAGATCAGGAAGAGTCAACACAACCAAAATGCAGTGTATTTTAAACGTGATGGGAAATCTTTATTAGACTATTAAAGCAATCCTCTGCACACTTACAGGAGCCCTTCATATGACACCCAAGATGAAGTTAAACCAAGAGTAAAGATTATTCGCATGCTACAACTCACTTGGTACTAGCTCAACTGGGACCAATATTCTCTTCAAAGATAGTAAAGTCCTCAAACTTAGCTTCATGGTAAGGCTCTAAGATTTTATGGACAGAAGATTTAACTGGGGATATTGTGTTTTGAGAGAACTAGGGGTGGCTATAAAGGCATATTATAAAAGAAACAGGAAGTTTTACTACTAGTGGGTAAATGCTATTCCCAAATTGCTTTCATGCAAGTAGTCTATTTTTACCATAGATGAGATAATCAAACAACTTGAGTTTCAAGGAAGCTTCTGAAAGTGGTCAAAATCACCAGCTAACTCAAGAAATTATGATTATCAAAGATTTAGTCAATGCTATCTATCTATACCCTAGTGGTTAATTCAGAAGTTGCAGTTAGGTTCCATGAGGGGATATGGCAGCTAACAGAGACACCAACTGATGTGAACAGTCAATTATTATAAACACGACTACAAGTCTTATTTATGCTAAAAATAACCACTGCTTAAATATAGCACTTTTGTCCTTAAAAGAGAAAGATAAATAAAATGTTCCCCAAATAGAAAAAAAAATGCAGCTGTCAAGGTCAGGCAAACTATATTCAGAAGAGAATCCTTTGAAACAAATCCATAAAGCATATTATAGCTCGATTCAAAACAGCTATAGGTTCTGAATGTGTGAATGAACTGCTAACTCAGGGTCACCAGCTCCATTCTTCTGAACCAGGGTGATTCCTGCATGCCTTTCACCATCACCTGTCCAGCAAGTTGGAATGGTTCACTTGTCCAACAAGTTGTAATTCCCAAGTCAGCACAAGACCCACCTGGGTTTTAAAGGTCCAATATTTTCCACAGCCCACTAGCTAGGACATTTGAAAACTGCAAGATGATAAAAGTATTGACAGCTCATTATAATTCTATCTGTATAAATCAAAGAACTCTTCAGTGTGGCAAAGAACTGGGAATGGCTTTGGCCATTCACAATGCTGTGGACTCTACTAGAGATGCTGAATTCCAGTTTACAAAAGGACAGAATGAGCTTCTTTTTCCGTGGTCACCAGGAGTGCAGCCATTTGACATTTTATGGATAAAATCCAAGAGTAAAATAGGTCCTGATCATGTAGAGCTTCAATGAGCAGGCAGGAATTTATGCAGCAGATATTTCTAAACTATTAAAAATAGCAGACTATATTATTGGTGAGCATCATAAGGAAAAGTTTCTAGCTCTCATTTCAGCAGTGCTACAGTGCTGTTTTTCATCTACAAAGTCAAGAGAAACAAAGAGAAAAAAAGTTGAAGAGTCCAGTACATGTATTTATAATATATGACTTCTGCTCAGGAGATGCCACCTGAATGTCACTTTGAGAAGACAAATCTATGTTTTGCTGCTACATTGTTATGTCCTCAAGCTTAGTTTCATGGTGAGGCTCTAAGATTTTATGGACAGATTTAACTGGGAATATTGTGTTTTTAGAGAACTAGGGGTGGCTATAAAGGCATATTATAAAAGAAATAGGAAGTTTTACTACTAGTGGGTGAATGCTATTCCCAAATTGTTTTCATGTTATTAGATAGTGACAAAAATACAAAAGAGTTTAGGAGTATTAAGTATATATATGAATACTATCATGCTATTTAAGAGCAATATAGAATGTGGCTGCATATATATTTTTTTCTTTAACTGAAAATTACCAGTTTGAAAAATGCCCCTGTTATAAAACTGTTGGTGAGTCAGACAACTATTTAACTCAGAATAAGGCCCATGCAATAAAGGGAAAGTTAGAAATCATAAAAGGAAATGGGATTATACTTGTTAAATATGCCTCTTCTCAAAGACCCAAATGTAGTGGTTTGTGCTGTGGCTTGTTGGGAATGAACCCTCAGAGATGGTGGGCATCTCTGGACTCCATAGATATGACCCATAAAGAAGTAAATAGCTTATGTACTACATATATGCAAGAAACTGACTTTCTACCACAAGTTACATTGATGCTATATAATTAGTCAAAATGGACTTGAGCTGGAATTAAAGGGTCCAGACGTGTTTCATAGATACTGTACTGTAAACTTCTTGTATATTACTTATAATGCAAAATACTATTCGTTATTTTATTGTGAAACTGCTATGAGGTCTGACAATTAAGTTAGCAAACTTGCCACCATGTCATTACATCGGCTACATCGGCAGCACTGTACAGGCAACTTGGTAAGGTTTCATAACCTTGGTGTATCAGTGTCTCACAGCTATGTTTGTGTCGACATGTGGCGGTGTCTTGTTGAGTGGTGTTCATTATTGCTGCTGCATGTTTTTGGGTGCCATCATGAGAATGTCGGAGCTTGAATTAGAGCAATGAACAAACATTAAGTTTCATGTTAAATTTGGCAAGTGTGGAAGTGAAATTAGGGACATGTTATTCTAAGTTTATGGGGATAATTCCATGAAGAAAACGGCAGTGTACCAATGGATTAAATATTTTTCTGAGGGGAGAGAATGTGTCACTGATGAAGAGAGGTCAGGACAGCCAGTAATGAACAAAATTGATGAAAACATTGCAAAAATGTGTAGAATTGTGTGTCAAAATCATCAGCTGACTATGAAAAACACAACAAATGAAATAAACATATGAGAAAGGTGTGTGCAAAAAAGGTTCCGAAGGAGCTCTTGCATCATGACAGTGCACCAACATACATAGGTCTGTGAGGGAGGTTTTCTAGCCAGTAAACAGATAACTGTATTGGAACACCCTCCCTACTCACCTGATATGACCCCCAATGACTTTTTTCTTTACCTGAAGATCAAGGAAATATTGAAAAGAAGACATTTTGAAAGAAGACATCAAGGGTAATATGATGACAGCTTTGATGCCATTCCAGAAAAAGAGTTCCAAAATTGCTTTGATAGGTGGACTAGGCACTGGTGTCGGTGCATAGCATCCCAAGAGGAGTACTTCAAAGATGACTGAAGTGATGTTCAGCAATGAGGAGCGTAATACTTTTTCTAGGATAAGTTAGTGAACTTAATTTTCAGACTTCGTATTTCTTGTCACATTGATCATTGTATATAGATATCAAAATTTTAAAAGTCTACTCTGTGTTCTTCTTACATTTCTGCAAATGAAGCTACATACTAAAATGCAATGGAGTTTCCTGAAAGTGAGGTGCATATATTAGTTTGTTAGGGCAGCCATAGCAAAGTACCAGAGACTAAATGGCTTAAACAATGAAGGCTGATTCTCTCTTCACTCTAGAGGCTGGAAGCCCAAGATCAAGGTGCAAACAGGGTTGAGTTCTTCTGAAGCCTCTCTCCTTGGCTTGTAGGTGACCATCCTCTTGCTCCCTCTTCATGTGATTGTTCCTTACGCACCTGTGCCTATGGTGTCTCTGTCCTGCTTTCTTTTTCTCATAAGGACACCAGTCAGATCGAATTGGATGAGGGCATACCCATATAATCTCACTTCCCTCTTTAAAGGCCCTATCTTCAAATACAGTCACATAATTCTAAGGTCCCATAAAATATAATAAATATAAATTTTGTGTGTGGGGTAAGGTGGAACACAATTCAGACAACAGTACACTCCTTATATTTAAGCAAACCACATAGGATAAGAATTCTGCCCGTCTTAGCATCTAAATAATGTGGCCCTGACTGCCTGATGCCCCATGAGAGGAATAATTCAGCCAAATGGTATAAGGAATGGCTCTGATCTCCAGAGAAAGTCACAGCATTACTCTAAGCAGGCCAAGCATATCCTGAAGTAGGGCTGTACCTTGTACCACTCAGAGGTTAGCAATAATCTCAAGTATCATTTTCAAAGAAGAGGAGGCATCAAGCTTACGGGTCAAACATGGCACCATATATGCATAGTACGTTGGTTTCCACCCACTGGCTGCATTTAGGTTCAAGTCTGTATCACAAATTCAGCCAGCTCATCATTGCCGGAAGCCTCATTCCAGCTCTTCTTTCTGGTGGTTAACATACATGGCAACCATGAGATCGTCTAAACAACACCCTGCCAAATGAGGAGAGGCTTTTGGCCCTTGTTTGGGGACTAATCTTGCTATGGTTACCAGTGTCAAGATTCCCTTTGTGTTTTTATTTTCATTTTTCCACAGTTGTCTCATGATCTACAGGTAAAAGAGCCAAATCCTGTGTGAGAGACCTGTGCACAGCTTTACAATAAAACCAAGGTCCAATTGCATTGTCTCCAGAGGCACAAGTTATCTGGGAAGATAAGTGGAAAGCAGTTAGAGCCACTCTCAGATCCAGACATCACAGGGACCAAGGACCTGCCAAACCTTGTAGACCCCAGAGATCCCTTTTTTGGCAGTTGTTCAGACACTGTATCTGCAAACGTTTTCTCAGCATGGGCTATTGGGAGATTGATGTGAATATATTTAAACATATTTCTGGCAAGAAAAAGGAAATTGTATCAACGAAGATAATTTTTTAATCCTGCTATTTAGGCTTCACAGCAAGTTGATGTCCTCACTCTGATGGGCTCTATTCAGAACACACCAGTAGATGGAACAATATGAATCCAGTCTTAAAAGGGACCCCGTGCTCCAGACATAACAAATAGCAGTTTATAGAAAGTTTTAGATCAGACTGTAACTCCAACATAGACAGACATGTAAGATTCCCAGTTTGGTGTAAGACATTGAATCAGGAGTCACAATATATTGGGTTCTGTCAACAGAATATACTACTGTGACAACTGCCTGCATCCTGCTAGAAAGCAGATGGTCAGGCCTGAGTTTTTTGTGCAGTAAAAATGAATAATTCAACAGCTCACCCTGAACCACCCTGATTAGGAATAGGCAGAGTTGTTTGAGTGTGTCTTTTACTCTCCCGTGAGGTTTGTTCTGTGACTTCAAGAACAATGATATAGAAGGGTATGCTAAAGACATACTTTCAAATGCTAGCACCTTCATCCCAGCTTTGCCACTGCAGTGACCACTTAGAACTTCAAAGACACTTTAAAGGTACCTTCAACCTGATATTAACTCCAGTTTTCATCACCAAAGAAGCAGACCTTGTTTCTTCTTTTGGAAACTAGGAAGGAGAATTCATAAGCAAATTGCTGCCGGGGGCCCTTCTCAAAGACTGTGTTACTTGTCCCAAGCTATACACCCCTAAAACTAAAAGTGACAAGAGGGTGCTGGAAAGATGCCAAAGCTCAGTTTTGACAGTTGTAACAATGTTGTTTTCCTGCTATTCAGAGGACAAAGTTGAACCCTCCAAGATAGTTGTACAGAAGGGGGTGTCATTTCTGATACTTGTGAGTAAATATGAATGCTGCCATACCTGACGAAACCCACCTAAGAACTGGATATTTCATTCCAGAGGGGTTTTTTCAGTTCTTAGAAAACTTTGGAAATGTTCTAAGAAAGATAACATTGTGACTAATCCCATTGGCCAGGGCACCTGTAACATCATCAGCATGTCTGAGCTTCCGCAGAACAAGCTGAGTGCTTTGCAATCACCTCCAATAAAGGGAAGCCACCCTGTGTGGTGCTTCTGATTATCTTGCCTCTATAATAGCTAAGATCACTCTCAACACTGAGGTGATATCCTACTGTCTCCACCATGGATCTCCATCTTGAAGAGAAGCCACAGGGAGACAGAAAACAGGTACATGAGAGGTCACCTTTAAAATAGTCAAGAGAGTTTCTGGAACCGTTTTCTTTAAAATGATTCCTCTAGTCATTGGACTTTTGACCAGTTGTTAGCAAGGTAAACAGAGAAGCTGTTGCAGGTACCATAAAGAATATCCCTAATCTGCTGAATAAAACACGATCACGATCATGGCTCAGCAGCCACATATATGTAAGTATGACAAATGCCATATGTCATTTTGACTTTAAAGATGTTGAGATGATAAAGTATCCTGTGACTTTGCTTCAGTGATCTCACATATGCATGCAAAGGACAGACAGTATGAGGAGGAAGAAAGCTGTCTTTCCAGAGGGGGATTGAACCTATGCTACTTAACTGGAACCCCACAAATTACTCATGTGGATCTTATCAGTCAGAAAGCCCTGTTGTGTGGGAACCAACACTGTAGAAAACTTAAAAACCCCTAAACTTGCCCCGAATACATTAAAATGGCTTAAAATGTGGCATCATGACCGGACAAGGGGTCATTTGTGGTTAAGTATTTAAACTATCTGATCCAGGGCTTTGCAATCCAAGCCCCAGCCTAAAAGACAGAGCTCAGAATTCCATGTTTTGTCACCAGCAAACCAGCCCACCAAGTCAGATGTTATTTGCGCTCCCTGAGGGGAAATAAAAGATCTTTTCCAGCCGCAAGTTCCCCAGCTAATCCACTGATAAAAAGTGAAATATGGGGAGTATTATCTAAACTTTACACTGTTTCAGAAAACTGTAAGCTCTAATTGTAAACAAAAGATTTTTTTTTGTCTATTTACTTAATTTGAACTTCAGTATGGAGGATAGAGTTAATCATGACACACATTTCTATCATAATCTTTCACCTTCTTTTTTTTTTTGAGTTGGAGTCTCACTCTGTCGCCCAGACTGGAGTGCAGTGGCCGCTCCCGGCCACCGCAGCCTCGACCTGCTGGGCTCCGGCGATCCTTCCGCCTCAGCCTTCCAAGTAGCTGGAACTACAGGCAC
>CAUYQG010101564.1:0-11344 GCA_963574415.1 Tarsius wallacei
GTGTGTTTTCAATCTTTTTTCCTGCATTCTTGGGAAGGGCATTGTCTTTTTTGTTTTCCTTCCTTTCTTCTGTGTTTAATACTTTCTTAAGTGTTTCTTGTTGAGCTTGTCTGGAGGCAGCATAAACTCTTAGAGATTGAATATCTGGGAAGGATTTTAATTCTCCATCACTGAGAAACTTAACTGAATAGGTAATTATTGATTGAAATTGTTTATCTTTGAAAATTTTGAAGATTGGGCTCCAAGCTCTCCTAGCCTGAAGTATTTCTTTAGATAAGTCTGCTATTCTAACTGGGCTTCCCCGGTAGTCTGACCTTTCTCTCTTGTTGCCTTTACCATTTTTTCTTTGCTACCTAATTTGTGTAGACAAATTACTGTGTACCTGGAAGTTGGTCTTCTCATTTGTTGTCTTGAAGGGGTTCTCTGCATCTCTTGTGTTTGAATGGTCATGTTCCTGATGGATGAGGGACGTTTTCTTGGATAATTTCATGGACGGTTTGTTCCAGGGGGGTGTCTGTCTCTCTATCTGCCTCAGGGACGCCAATTAATCTTAGGTTTGGCCTCTTGAAATAATTGCTCATCTTGGAGGTTTTGTTCTGTCTTTTTAAGCTTATTTTCTATTTTTTTTAAACAGTTTTGGTTAGTTCCACATTTTGGTCTTCAAGCTGTGAGATTCTTTCTTCTGCTTGGTTGATTCTGCTTTCCATGCTTATTAGTTTGTTGTTTATTTCATTCATAAAATTTATATTTTTATTGCTGTTATTGCAGTTATCAACTCCTTCATTCTTTCTTCTTCTCTCTCCTCATTTCCATTTATTCTCTCTATTAATATCTTGATATCTGGCTTTGTGGTTTGAGACCAGTCATTCTGGAAGCTCTTCATTGTTTGAGTTCCAGAGTCTGTATTCTCAGTGGCTGACCTCCTAGGGATCTGTGAGACTCATATTCTTCCTTTAGTTTTTCTTCATTTGTATAGGTTTTCCTCCCCTCTTTTCTTTTTTTAAACCTTTTCTTTAATTCTATTGTTCAGTGCTGGGGGAATAGCTTTTATTTCTGTTTGCTCAATCTCCTATTCTTTCTTATGTAGATCCTGTGGTTTTGTTGAATTCTGAAGCTGGACTAAGTGTGAGGGCCTGTGGTTTTTGCAGTTTTGAGATTAACTGAGGGTGCAGCTGTGATTCAGAAGCTATCTGCATATCCCAGTATCCATTGACATGTGTGTGGGTCACCTGGAACCTATTTCCCACTGGCTTACAATGTGTCCATGCAGTGGGGGGTGTCTATTTGCCTCATGAAAGCAAAATAAGATAAGAAAAGGGAAAAGAATGGAAAAAGAAAAGAAGAAAGTGAAAGTGAGGTTGAGAGAGAGATTAAGAATAGGAAAAACAGACAGGCATACCAACTAATCAATAAGCAGAGAAACAGACAGAAAAAACAAAAAAGGCAAAAACATTCAGACAATCGTACAAACAAGCAAAATCTCCTTTGTTAGTGTACTCTCCCTCAAAAATACCCATATATAAACAGAAAATCTAAAAAAAGAAAAAAGTAAAATAACAGAAACAAAGCAAGTACGAAAACCTAAATGAAAACAGAAAGAAAAAAAAAAAGCTAAAACTAAAACAAAAAACAAACAAGAAAAAAAAAACTTGCTCTCTGGCAGTTTCTGAGAGTCCAGTTTCCTTTCAGTCCTCTGCCTTAGGGAGTGGCTCTTATCTCCTGCCCCTTCCCTCTGCTCTCAGCACAGGCTGATAGGTTACTCTCAGCATGGGTCAGATGCTCCACGGACTACTGTGGGAGGAGGATGGATCAGATGCAGACTCGTCCTGCTCATTCCTATTGCTATCAAGTCCTCCACTCAAATCTGACGTGTCTGTTCCTGTTCCAACATTGGGGAGGAGCATCTGTCTCTCCAAGTCTGATGAGATGATAGCCTCTAGGTCCCATGATGGATGCTGAGAGGAGCTGGATGGGATAATGCAAGTCTCTGCCCAGTCTTGGAAATAAGAAGATGGCGTCCATCAGGCATCCCATCACCAGCTTTGGAGCTTTATTCCAGATTTTCTCTACCTGGCTTCTTGTGTCAGTCTGCTGCTGCAGGTGATGGTGTGCCCACTGGCACACACCCACTTATTTAGAGAGTCTTTATAGACATTTGCTTTTGCAGAGACTCTCACAGTCTGACCTGTTCTGTCTCCATCTTGCCCGGAAGTTCCCTTATTTTTTTCAGTTACTTTGAAACATCCTTTCCTCATGCATGCATGCACGTGTGCACGCACATGCACACACTCACACATACACTGTGGTGTATTGAATGTTGGAAAATGCTATAAGTTTCCTGAAGTCAGTTCTTGGGTAGTGGAAGGACCTGCCTTCCACAATCATATTCAACTCACAACAACTGCATTAAACTATTAATATTGGCTGCTACATTCAGTGACCAGGGAGAAATTAGGGAGAATGAGCTGATACTGATGCTCTTCCCAATTAATAACCATTAAATGTGAACTGGGACTCTCTCCAGCTCTTCCCATATGTTTACCCTAAGCTTTGAACATCACAGTTACCTATAGTCATCATTTTCTGCGGTTTCTTCTAAATTTATTTCCACATAGAACTGTTCATTCCCATCAGCCTTCTATCTTTTAGTAATGTTCAAAACGGCAGTTTTCTGGTGACATTTTCCTATTTTTTTCTAGCAGTGCCACAGATTTATTTAATTTTTTTCTAGAAGGGTTTGTTATAGGAGGGAGAATAGATATCTGTACCCATTTTGCAGTCTTGCTCTATTCTTTAAGTAATTTTCTTTTTATTTCTAAAATGCAAATTTGAAATTTTCTCTTGACTGTTTAAAAATTTTTCATTGGTTACTTACAACCCCAGGGTAATAACCAAACTTATTAACACATCACATAAAGACTTTTATAATTTTTCTATTACTTTAACTTAAACTTTAGACATTCTCAACCCTCAATTTTATAGTAGTCACAGAGAAATACATAGTTTATAATACTTGACATCAGTATGCTTCTTCTTACTTTTCACTGAAGAATTTGTTACCCACTCTGTGCTTGGCATGAACTTTCTCAAGATTTATTATACAACTATAATGTCAATCTGACATTACAGAATTAATTCTTTGACTTCTCTTTCAACTTAATTAGACTTCTCTGTGCAATTTTAACATTTTAGGCATACATCTATTCCGAAGCTTGTTATTACATTTAGTTGCAATTTTTCACATAAATGTCCTTCTGCTAGACTTTTAGCTCCTTGGATAAAGGCTATGCTTTCTTTATCTTTATAGTTTCAGTGACTGGAGTCTTATAATATGTATGCTAAACTATAACTGAATAATTCAATGAACCATGACATAGTCATGAAATATTACCCATATTTCAATAATATCAACTTAGAAGGATAATAACAATAGCTCAATGACAATCGATTTTGTAAACACAGAATCATTCCGAAGTTAATCACAGAAACTTCACTTTAGACCAGTTTTCACTTTGGTCTTTCTTATGGAGACAGAAAATAACTTTTGATCAAACTTGAAAAGCATAATTAAAGCACTCCAAGGAGTTATCTTTCCACTTGGAATAGCCCAGACATCTTTCATCTTTGTTCATAAGTACTCCTGAAACTTAGTCATCATATATTACTTTTCTGGAATATTTTTGAATTTTTAATGTAAATCTTATTAAAGAAAAATAAGGGAAACCATGTATTTTAAGGCTTAAAATATTATTCAATAAAATCAATTATTTTTCACTGTTAAAGAACACAGTTTCCATTTTATAAATTAATATATGTGATTTTTCCCAGTCAACTGCATTTTTAATTAAGTTTATCTGAATCTGTGTGTTTTAATTTCTCCTTTGCCAGCTAACCTCTTAACGAGGAAATATATATACTTATCTCTTAATTTAATATCAATCTCTTGTAAACAAGAATATTTAATACTCTTTGTCAATGCTATAAAAGTTAAGAAGAAGAAATGGTAAAATATACTTGAAGATAAAGCCCTTAAATATAGACTGTTCAGGGATTATATATTAATATTATATGAAAGCTCTCCTGCACAGATTTATGAGTCACATCTAAATTTAATTAAGTATTGACATCCTCATGGTCAGAATGAAAAGCTACCCTAAGTTTCATAACATTTAAGTTTTAAAGTTTATATATATTTTAGAGCCATCCATCAGTAAAAATAAGTATCTCAATATTTTTTTTCTGCTAATCATTTCTATAGAAAACTCATAGTAGATTAACTCCCTCAGTTCTTCTGTCAGGTTAAAAAAAATCAACTCAAAGAATAATTATAATAGGCAAATGGGAGCATAATTTCAGAAGTAAATGAAAATTGACATTAGAAATGAGGTGCAGATCTATTTTTCAAGCTGTAAACGTTATGACTAATGTTGTGTGGTTTTGTGCCGCCATGAAATAATTACTGCCATGATATAGATTTTTTTCTCCCATATCTTCATATACTTTTCTAATGTGATAGTCCTTGAGCATTATTACATGCACATCGTCTGCCATTGTTTTTATATAAAGTTCACTATAGCTACAGTAGAAGTCTTGGACACAATAGGGAAAGGAGAATATAACACTGATGATGGAGGAACTCAGCAAAATATTGAGGGTCTATTCAACCCTGCTAGAGGCTGAGACTGTGTAGGACAAAAAGAACTTAACACAGTGTATGCGTGACTACAAGATCTAACAGTTTTACAGTGCTGTACACTTGCCCACTTATAGTCTAAGGGCTTTAAGATGTCAATTTATCACCGGGCACAGTGGCTCAAGCCTGTAATCCCAGCACTTTGGGAGGCTGAGACAAGAGGATTGCCTGAGCTCAGGGGTTCAAGACCA
This sequence comes from Tarsius wallacei, assembly GCA_963574415.1. Taxonomy (NCBI): domain Eukaryota; kingdom Metazoa; phylum Chordata; class Mammalia; order Primates; family Tarsiidae; genus Tarsius; species Tarsius wallacei. Next base: position 4,885 of record CAUYQG010101564.1, read on the forward strand.
GCTTGAGCAACAGTGAGAATCCATCTCTACAACAAATAATAATAATAATAAAATTAGCTGGGAGTGGTGGCACATGCCTGTGGTTCCAGCTACTTGGAAGGCTGAGGCAGAAGCATCACCTGAGCCCAGCAGTTTGAGGCTGAGGTGGCCATGAGCATGCCACTGCATTCCAGCCTGGGCAACAGAGTGAGACACTGACTCAAAAAAAAAAAAAAAAAGAGGTCAACTCATCAAGTAATTGATATGTTTTTAAAAAATAATAGTTGAAATAACTATTATTTCAGACAAATGAATTAACACATACAGATTCAGACAGCTAAGTAGATGGTAGAGTCAAGAATTTGGAGAAGCCAGAGAGTCTATCTCCAGAAATAATGTCTCATATGTTAACCACACATTCTCTCCAATCTATAGAGGATATACATTAAGCTAATTAAAAAAGACTAAATTTAGGTTAAAAAATTATTCCTAAATTTATCTCTACTATCTAAAAAGTTGAGTAAAAGAAAGCAAACAAACACAAACCAACTACAATATGATTAAATTAGTTGAAACTTGGAGGAAAACTTGAGGGATGTACTGCGTATATATTTAAATGCATTTATTTTAAAACTTAAACTTTCTTCCTAAATAAAAGTGCCACAGGATCATCAGTTATCAGTATTCCTATTTCTTGCTCACATGTGTGAAAGATGTAGTGACACTTATAAACATGTTTAACCTATGACAAATGAAGGACCTTGTCTGTTTTTTCCATGGTAACTAATTATTTTACCTCAGAATAAAAGTTATACTACGAAACTGAAATGATTGAATTAAACATAGAAAATGTTTAACTTGTCCTCCAAGTAATTTTTAAAATTCAATCCAGATATTTATTAATCTATCACTTTATTTTCTTTTAACTAGATCGATGTTTCATAAATGTATTCATGGAACAGCGAAAGTAGAAAATGGCAACATGTGTAGATACACAGAGGTAAACTGATGAAGGTTTTGAAGCATCTATATGTGGTTTAAGGAAAGAACAACCAAATTTTTCTTGCGATTATCTGAATATGGAAAGAAAGTAAAGGACAAATTGTTAGAGATGTTAAACACTGAGTCAATACACAATTTTCAGAATAGTATTTCATTTTATAAATACATTTAAATTTTTTTATTCAATAAAATATTTTATTTCTGATTTTTTGCTTGAAATAATCTCTTCAAAATCTTGATCGCTCAATTATTAACTTTTTAAAAGACAAATGTTGATAGCAATGAAAGAAAGATCAAATTGTAGCTCTGATAAAACAACAAGAAGTTATTGTTTACCTTTGGTGAATTTTTGTTTTGTTCCTTGTTAGTAAATAGTAGCATATATTTTAATCAGTTCTTGAATATTTCATTACATGTAAGTGTCAGTCAAGACAGAATATTTTAGTGATTAGCACCATCGTTCAAATGAAATGAAAAAATTCACATTTTTTTTCAATTATCTTTTAACATAGCTTTTTGATAAAATTCTATCTTTGGTCACCAATCCATTGTAGTGTTTTTATAAAGCAGATTGTTAAGAAGCACTCTTGTTTTAATGACGATGACACACACATTGTTGAAGATATCACTTTGATAACATTTAATGTAGAATTCGAATCTAAAAGCAAGTTTGCACATAAAGGAACTTATGTCTCCCTTTTGCTCTTGTGCCACTGCAGCTTGGTTGTACAATTCTAGTTTACTTAATTTTTTTGTAATGTTCTATTCATTTTCAATCTGTTAATATTTCATTATGATTAATTTATTCACAGTAATGTGTTTGAGAAATTATGTGGAAAATGAACAATATTCTTTCCAGCCCTTCCTTCGCTAAATCTATTACTATTTATTGAGAAAATATAACAATATTGTATATCTATCAACGTACCAGAAAAACATAATAGATTTAATAAACTTCAAGATAATGTTATCACTCTCATGGATATCACTGTTACTTTGTTCACTAATACTGTTACGCAAAAGTGGCATCTTTTTTTATTCCCTTTGATCTCAAACCTAACGTTGATAATTTCTAATGAAATAGAATCAATGATTAAGCAATTTAATTTGGGCTATTAATTGTTCAACTTTGGCTGCTAACTAGAGCTTCATCTGATACTTCAGTTGCATCTAATAGCGTGGAAGCTCTAGTGTTTGGTTATTTTTACCATTTCTTCCTATAGACATAAGACATTTGGGCAGAGAAACATTAATTTTCAGAACATAGGAATGTAAACTAAGATAACCTCTATGGAAAACAGTGTGGCAATTTCCTTTTATCTAAAATTTTTGAGAAATGATTTATTTTAAATATGTGGAGTTCAACTCAGGGTTAGGTATACAAATGTTTGTTATGAAGGTACTCTTGTTAAAGAGGCATGCCCCCCTCCTCTGGTAGTTTCCCACTACTGCCAATCCCTTTCTTACAGTATTATGATAGTTGTTCAAGGTCCACTTATGAGTGAGAAACTGCGATACTCAGTTATTTGTTTCTGTGATAGATCACTCAGTTTTACAGCCTCTAAGTCCTTCCAAGTTGCTGCAAAGTTCATAATTTTGTCCTTCTTTATGGCTGTGTCATAGTCCATCGTGTATATGTATCACATTTTTTTTTATCCAGTCCTCTTTCGATGGACAGCACAGTTGGTTCCATGTTTTTGCTATTGTGAATAATGCTGCAATAAACATGTGTGAACATCTTTTTCATAGAGTGATTTGAGTTCCTCCGGGTATATTCCTAGTAGAGGGATTGTAGAGTCTTATGGAAGGTCTATTTTTAGACCTTTTCAGAATCTCCACACTGTTTTCCACAGAGGCTGCACTAGTTTACACTCCCACCAACAGTGTAGAAGTATTCCCTTTTCCCCACATTCTCTCCAGCATCTGTTGTTTTTTGAGTTAATGATGATGGTCATCCTGACTGAACTTAGGTGGTATCTCAGTGTGGTCTTAATTTGCATTTCTTTAATAACTAAAAGATCTTAAAATCAACAATATCCATTTAATATCACCTTCAGCATTGTATAATTTCCCCACACATCTTCATTCTTTCCCTTTTCTCATCTTTTGTAGCCACTGGATACATACGATCTCTATGTAATATGCAATCCCTACACTATTGAAGCAATGTTAGAATATGAGTTGGTCAAGCTTCACACTTGATATGATAGTCGAGGATAACCTAAAGGTGAGGGATTAAAAAAAGACAGAACATAATTTTTTGGCACACTAAAATACAGTTTCTGTTCAGGTGTAAACAGAAACAACATTTTCAAGAAAATGCTTGAACCTTTATTAAAAAGTTGGCAGCACAATTTAAACTTCAGTCTCCTATTTGGACATCATTGCTTAATCCTTATTATAGTTGCTAATTTTATTAACAGTTTTTCCCACTTGAAGAAACTACCAAAACTGCTCCAGTCCTGCCAAGGCACATAAACTTTCAAGACTCATGACATAAAGAGCAGTAGAGTTAAGCAGTAAGCATAGTAAGTTTGTGCAAGGCCTTAAGGAGTTTAAATTTTATAGAATTTTGAGGAGGTTAGTTAAATATTCCAGTTGATTCTTGCTCCCCGTATGGGAAAAATATTGTAGGAATTGGACAAAGTTTATTACAATAATTTAATATGGAGACAATAGTAAAATAAATAGAGAATTACCCCAATGTGAAAATATTATTGGCCCTAGGAGGTTATGGCATTTTTTTCTAATATTTATTTTAGTGAAGAAGATGTGTTTTAGAATTGTATTTATATTGTAGTAGAAAGACAGTAAGAAGGATCGCTCCAATTTTTCCGTATACTATGAGCGAATGGTGGTGCCAGTTGATTGGAAAACAATTGAAATGAAGACATGCTAGGATTCATAGGCCTCCCTGACATTTAGTTGGAGGTACCAATTTCTATAAATACATTTTGAAAGAATTACAAAAGCTTCTCTTTTTTTTTTTTTTGAGTTGGGAGTCTCACTCTGTCGCCCAGACCGGAGTGCAGTGGCCGCTCCCAGCCATGCAGCCTCGACCTGCTGGGCTCCGGCGATCCTTCCGCCTCAGCCTTCCAAGTAGATGGAGCTACAGGCGCGCGCTACCATGTCCGGCTAATTTTTGATTTATTGTGGAGATGAAGTTTCGCCAAGTTGCCCAGGCGGATCTCGAACCCGCGGACTCAGGCAATCCACTCGCCTCAGCCTCCCAAAGGCACGGGATTACAGGCTGAGCCACGGAGCCCAGCTACAAAAGCTTCTAAAGTTATTTCTCTCTTATCCAAGACTTGAACATATAATGAAAACCTGATTATTGATTCTTATTCTCATCTTAATCCTAGTGGCACAGTGAGAGCTTTTGAAAAGTGAGTTTAAACATTTTCTCTCTTTTTATTTGTACATTTTTTTCATTAAAAACTTATAAACAGTAGTAGAAAAAAACTATACTTCTACTGAGAAAAATGTCTTTCAGCCACATTTTGAGATTTTAGTATTTAAATTTTTAAAATGTAATTAATTAATATTTTAAAATGTAGTATAAAAACTTAAAAATGTAATGAAAATATGACATATATTTAGATTTTTTAAGTCTATAAGCATGTTTGAAATCATTTTCAATAACATTTGCTAAAATTTTAGAAGGCCAAGAATGATTAAATAAATACATTAATATATTTAGTAAAACTTAATCGTTTCTTAAATACAGACAGAATCTTATTGGCTAATGGAAGAGAGAAGCTATACAATGACTGGATTTGTATCATAAAAAGGCTCTTAGAATTATATATATACACATATACACTATATATGTATATATGATATAAGATGTATATATATCTAAAAATGTATTGAAAAATACATATATGTACAATACAGACACAAGCAAGAACATACACATATATGTGTTTTAAGAGGTAGGATTTACTACTCAGATCTCATGAGACTAACAGATGAGATTATTGCTATTCAAAAGATAATTTCACAGTTTCCAAAAGGAGTGGCACACCATGCCACGTAAGGTCACACAGGAAAGCACAGAATCAGTCAGGAGTTAGAAAGAATGAGGAGAAAGCATGGACAGGAGCCTTTATTGTGGTTTCTGTGGAAAAGGCAAGACAAGGTAAGCAGATCTAATACTGGTCGGTTTTGAACAGCTTTGGTGGGCTCTGGGGTGTAGGAGCTATCTTGAGTTATCTGGTACCTGGTTCTGTGACAATGGGGCAGAATTATAGTAGCTCAAACTGTGAGAGCTAGATAAAGGAGGTAGTTCGCCAATATAGGCCCTAGACTGGTTGGTTTGCATGGAAAGTCAAGCTCCCATTAAATTCATTTGCTCTCTAGATAGTAGCTAGCCTTGGGAAGGGCTGTCTTTCTAGCATCAGCAAAACCCTAGATGTCGAAATATCAGAAAATACAAAAGATAAAAAATGTGACAGCCATAATATGTTTATATATCACAATAAATCATACATATGCTTATATAGCTTATATAAATTACACATATAATGAATTACATATATAATATCTATGTTTACCTATGTAAAATATGTTTATATATGATATAATACATACATGTGTAAATATATGATATACATATACTATATATGTATATCATATATTTACACATATGCACATATATCTAAATGGGCCATTAGAATATACAAATATATATTTGAAAATTTTGGTTTCTTTAGATTTGTCTTTTAATCAATAGTGTTTCTCAGAATACATTGTTTTTATGTTTTTAAATTGACAGATTAAAATTACATGTATGAGGGGGGACTCAAAAAAATCCTAAAATTTTCTTTTGGAGAGCGGGTTCTTTTGCAGTACACTTGGAATTTGTTCCTTCAGATTAAATGTTTTTATCTGGAAGTTTTAAAAAGGTTGCAACACAGTTTACAGAAGAAACATCCCGATTTGTGGCAAACAGGTGACAGGTTTTTCCAGTATGACAACGCACCCGCCCACACTTCGCTGAGTGTTCATCAGTTTTTTTTTATCAAAAATGGCAGGCCCTCTATGCCCCACCCTTCCTATTCACCCAATCTCACCCGGAGTGACTTTGTTTTGTTTCCCTGGATGAAAAAAGTCCTCAAAAGGAAACATTTTGCTGATGTGGAAGAGGTGAAACAAAAAATAACAGAAGCATGCAAAGGTATCAATATTAATGAGTTCAAAAATTGTTTTGAGCAGTAGAAAAAAACGTCAATAGGTGAATTTCATCAAATGGAGAGTACTTTGAAGGTGACTGGAGTTTAACCGTGTAAGAATAAACATACTTTTTAAATAAATAAATTCAAGCCGGGCTCGATGGCTCAGCCTGTAATCCCGCACCTTTGGGAGGCTGAGGTGAGTGGATTGCCTGAGCCCGCGGGTTCGAGACCCGCCTGGGCAAGTGAGACCTCATCTCTACAATAAATCAAAAAATTAGCTGGGCGTGGTAGCGTGCGCCTGT
>CAUYQG010101565.1:0-23277 GCA_963574415.1 Tarsius wallacei
GGGCCTGGATGACGCTCTTGTGCCGGACCGGCCTCTCCCTCAGCTCCGAGCCTGGACCCGTCCCCACCGGTGTCTCGGCCAGGTCCCCTTGGAGCAGGATGGAGCTGGGCTGGGACCCTGGGATCATTTCCTAGCGGCGACATCACCCGCCTAACCCTCTGCAAACAGCCTCGCTCTCCAGGAGTTCGGGACTCCGGAGGGCCGTGGAGGGGATCCGACCGCATGGGAGGCCCATGCGGGAAGTAGGAGACTGGTCCAGGCACCATGGCTCTCTCCTCCCCAAGGTTAAATGGAGGCTGCATCACGGCCTAAGGGATTCCCTTGGGTTAACAGTGGATTGTGATTCCAGACGCCCCAGCCAGGTTTCATGTTGTGGGGTTCCTGGAGAGCCTGGAGGGAAAGGCTTTGAGAAGGGGCAGGGGGAAGCCGGCCACAGGCAGTTGCTAGTGGGTGGCAGCTTTGCCGTCTCCTGATTTGGAGTATCCAGGTAGAAATTCTCAGGGAATATCATCAGGGTCATTGGCAGTTGGTGTCACCAGGTGCAAATCCCGTTCTGCTGGTACCAAGTAAGTCAAGGCAAGGAGTTGGAGCAGGGTCTTTGAGTTTATTTAGGAGGAACATAAAACCAAGAAGATGAGGGGGTCGGTGTCCTAAAGACCCCTCTTGTGTCGTGTGTGCTTTTTTTGGATGTTTATCCAGGCTGAGGGGCAGAGGGGGACCAAGATGAAGAGGTGGCTTAGACCTGCAGCCATTTGGGAGATGAAAGGTGTCCTGGGAAGTGGTGAATTCTCTTTCTCCTTGGTTCACCGTCTCCTTGTTCCTTTATTTAACAAAATAGAGTTAGTGCCCATACTCCCACTTTCCCAGAATTAGTCTGGACAGCTACATACTTGTGCCTACCTTATCTTGTCAGCATCTCAAAATTATTTTAGCTGTGTGCAAGCACGTAACAGGCCAGAGATCCTCCCCTAAGTCTGAAACAGAGTTATGTCAGATGTTTGACAGGTGACTGTCCCATTTGTGGTTGATTAAGTTGCCATTTTTTTTTAGTTGGAATCTCACTGTCACCCAGGCTAGAGTGCAGTAGCGATCTCATGGCCACCACAGTCTTGACCTCCTGGGTTCAGGTGATCCTTCTGCCTCAGTCTTCCAAGAACCTAGGACTACAGGCACATGGCACCATGCCAGGATAATTTTTTGATTTATTGTAGAGATGAGGTCTCGCTAAGTTGTCGGGGCTGCTCTCGAGCCCGTGGGACCAGGCAATCCTCTCACGTTGGCCTCCCTAAGTCCTGAAATTATAGGCATGAGCAACGACACCTGGCCCATTTTTATTTTTTAAAATTAGCAATTTTCAAGAAATCTATTTTAGTTTGGCAACTGGTTTCTGTATACATTTGGAAATGTCACTGTTCTTCAAAGGAAAAGGCAGAAGTGACTTCCGTCCTCTTGATCTTGTACTTGTGAAGGAAGAAAACCTCTCCCAAAGGGCAAGGTAAACCCACCTCAGGGAGATGGTGGAAGAATCCACAAATCAAGGAGATTCTCAGGCACACAGAAGAGCAAGTGCAGGGACTCCCAAGAGGCTGAAAAAACACTGAAAGAAAAAATACATTTGTAATCCCGCGCCTTTGGGAGGCTGAGGTGAGTGGATTGCCTGAGCCCGCGGGTTCGAGACCCGCCTGGGCAAGCGAGACCTCATCTCTACAATAAATCAAAAAATTAGCCGGGCGTGGTAGCGTGCGCCTGTAATTCCAGCTACTTGGAAGGCTGAGGCGGAAGGATAGCCTGAGCCCAGCAGGTCGAGGCTGCGGTGGCTGGGAGTGGCCACTGCACTCCAGTCTGGGTGACAGAGTGAGACTCCAACTCAAAAAAAAAAAAAAAAAGAAAATAGTCTCTTAAGATACACTGAGCCTACCTATACTTTAAGGTTGAATTCAAGACTCCTTTCCTCCATGAGTCCTTCTATGGACACCCAAAACAGTCATCTATCCCTTTTCTAAGCTATTAAATTTAATGCTACCCCTCCTTCCCTACCTTGGGGAGATGAATCTCTTCTGGCTCGCTCTCTCTCTCTCTCTGTCTCCCTCTTTCTCTCTCTCTCTCTCTCTCTCTCTCTCTCTCTCTCTCACTTACTCTTAAATAAACTATATTTTGTAATATAAAAAAATTAGTGCAGCCTCTCATTTTGGCAACTATTTAAAGCTGCTTCTCCACTCAACTGCTTCACATAAGCAATGTGAACTTCCTAGCCAGAAGTGAAATTTGGAGATGACATACCTGGTTTTTAATCCTCTGTTACTCACTTCAAGCCCAGTGCCATGACTTCCACAAAATAGTGTGAAAAGATATTTCTCAATAATATATCCACATTTCTAAAATATAGGGTGACATGACCACAATACTATAAAGAGCCATAAATACAACTTGAAAATCAATACAAATCAACATAAATTGTGGCATTAAAATGCACAGAATGGTAAATCTGTTTTCCTTGATTCCAATTCACAAGGCAAGGCAGAAAGGGTGATTACACACATACACACATATATCAGGAAACAGGAAAATGAACTCCAAGTTAGATATCTCACAAGAAACACTTCCAACACCAAATACTGGAAAACAGGACTCAGAATGAAAATGTATTTTCTCACATAACTAAACAGACCAGGAATGGGGCCAGTGGCGTATCATAACCTGTTTGCTTTCTGTGCTCTGGGCCTATTCAACTGCACTCTCAGTCTCTTTGGGGTAGCAATATGGCATAGCAGACTGAAGCCTCCATTCTGTCATGATAAAAGAAGGAAAAACAGAAAAGAGTGCTTTTCTTTCAACAATTCCAATAAAAGTTCCATTTCATTGTATTGACTCTGATTATCTTGCCTGTTGCTGAACCAATTACCACAGCCAGGGGCATGAGCTAGTCTGATTGAGCAGGCTAAGAAACAAGTTCATTCCTGGAGTTGTGACTTAGCTGACTCCACAGAAAGCCTGTGGGAAAAAGAAAGTGGGAGAAGATGGTGGTTCCCCCAGGGGAAAGCTGAACTGCTATTATCAGAGAAAAGATGAATAGCTTCCGGGCAATATAAACAACATATGTTTCTCCACTGATAAAAATGACTAACTGGTTGATATTTAAATTCATCTCTATGGAAATCATCTAACTCTCCCACCTCATACCCATTTAAAATTTCTGAAGAATATATCCTTGAGCACAATGTGTAAAATTAAGAGTAATACTTTGGAGAGCCATTGTTCACTGTCTGAGCTTCCCCATTATGTAGAGTGCTGACTTCCCCAGATTGCTCAGCAGTATGACTGAAATTCCCAAAGTCTTTCTGATTGGGCTATTAGGACCAGATATGAGATGAAAGGACAAAATATTGATATAGTTTAAATTTTCCCACCAAAAAACCCTATCACAAAGCTTCAGGAGTTTATGGACAGAAAAAAAATAAAGACAATCTGCCAGTATAATTTTTTTTTCTCTTCCATTCCATAAAACGTAAAAAGCATGAGCCTAAGAACTATGGTCATTATAGATTCTTATTCCCACCCCATTTTCTCAAAACCAGATTTATTCTACTCTGGCTAATTACATGCTGCCTCAAAAAGTATTCAATTTAGGGTTCAGTTTGCTCTTTGCTCTATTTTTAATTGCACTTCTATATTGTGTTTTAATTACTATAATTCAAATCAAATTAGGTGTTTTTCTTTTCTTTAGAACACAAAATAAAATAAATCTCTTCCTTACAAAATGTCAATGGCATTTTGCAAAAACAGCAACCACAAATATTTATTGAGCACTTACAGATATAAAACAGATACTGTTCCAGGCTCAAAAGATAAGTATTTTGCAGGTGATAAAACTAAGGCAACATGATAGAAAAGGTCTGGATGGTCAGGGGAGACTTCTTTCAGAGGCAGTTAAAATCTGAATGACAAGAAAAGTAGCCTAGCAAAAATAAAAGAGAAAGCATTTCGGAATGTTAGTGCAAAGACCCTAAAATTGACAGAATGCTTGGTGACTTCCAAAATTCATATGTTGAATCCCTGATCCCCAGTGTGAAATATTTGGAGGTGAAACTTCTGGGAAGTAATTAGGTTTAGGTGTAGTTCTGAGAGTGGAGCTCCCATGATGGAATCAATGCCTTTATAAATACAAACCAGAAGGCCTCCTCTATTATGTGAAAACACAAAAACTGGCCATCTGAAATCCAGAAAGAGGGCTCTCATCAGACTTTGAATCTACCAGCACCTTAATCATAGACTTTCCAGACTCCAGAAATATGAGAAGTAAATGTTTGTTGTTTAAAACACCCAATCTATAGTATTTTGTTATAGAAGCCTGAGCAGACTAAGACCCTGAAGTGTGAGCAAGCTTGGTGTATTAGGAACAGAAAGAGGATGCTACATATTTGTGGATGTGTGTGTGGGGGGGGAGGAAGGATGTAATTGTTTTATTTTGTTTTTCTTGATTATAATAAAATCAGTAAAGACAGATATGAAATGTGTTCAGATTATTGGTCAGAAGCCTGGTAGTATAGAACTTTGTAAATCATAGTAAGGAGTTAGATTAAAATCCAAGTTCTACTGAAAGGTTTTTTTTTTTTTTTTTTTTTCATCAAGTGGGATCCAAGTTATCTGCTGCGGGTTTTTTAAAGATTTAACATAAAAGATATGTGGACATAGGGTTGTATTTTTTTAAAATGGAAAAATAAATACTTGTTAAAGAAGTCTAAAAATAGGAGAGTGATTTGAAAAAGAGCAGTAGTAGAGGGAAAAGTGGATACATATTACATACCAGTCACACAATTTGGTAGAGTCAATCAATGGAGTGGGTCTTATATGGTAACAGGAGGAAAAGATGAGGTTAAGAATTGCTCTTAGATTGTTGACATAAGCAACTGACTGGGTGGTTTTGCCATTTATTGGAATGGGAAAGAATACAGGAGGAATTGAGTGAGAGTGAGCAGCAGTCAAGATTCTAGTTCAGAACTCTTAATGTCTAAACAGCATGGCAAGTAGGTAGTTATGTATACTAGTGCAGAGTTGTGGAAAGAGATTTTGTTTTGAGTAGTGAATGTAGCCCCTAAGCAGAAGGCTGAGTGAATTCACCTAGTAAGAGTGAGTACTTAGGGAAGAGAAAGGGGTCCAGGACTGAGCCCTGTGGGTAATGCAACATTAAAAAGCTGAACAGAGGAAAAGCAGTTAGTAAAAACGACCAAGAACATGTTGCCACCAAGGTAGGAGAAAAGCCAGGAAAGTGTGCTATTCACAGATGCCAAGAGAAACAGTATAAATGGTCATGGAATAAATAGCCATGGTCAGTGCTTATGAACAGTTTAAGAGAGTTTTACAGTTTAAGAGAACACTGTGTTGGCAGCATAGATATCATTGATATGAAACGAGAATGGTCTCAGTGGTGTGGCAGGGACTGAAACACAATTATAACAGGTTGACAAGAGAATGGAAGATGATAAAGTGAGAAAAGCAGCCACAAACCTTTAAAAAATTTATCTCATAGCATAGGATAATTTCTTAAAAGAGTCTTGGCAGGAGGAAGTCCAGTAGAGTCAACAGAATGAATTTTAAGACAGGAAATATTGAGATGTCAATAAGGGATATATTAATAGAGGAATCGTCCAACAGAGTATAAGAAACTAATTATTCTGGAGAAAGCATTCTGTATAAATCAGGCATGAAGTTCTTGAATAGAAGAGGATAGCTTCAGGAGCCTAAAAGGGAGGATTGGCCTTGTCTAAGAGTAAGAACATATTCAGCTTTTGTAAAAGAAGGACCATCAGAATAATAGTTTAAATGCAAGGGATTGGCAAATACGATGTTAAAAAGATAAGATCCTGTGGATTATTCCTTTTAGCTTATTAAACTGTGAGATAAGTTATAGCTGAGAATAAGAGACTATTCAAGTAGAGGAGGAGAGACAAGAAGATCAAGGAAAATTATTTGGAGAGTGGAAAAATATGAATAACTGGCATGTATGGTAGGATTGCTAGAAAATACAGTCTATATTTGGAATAGGGAATAAAAATAAAGTAAACAAAGTCACTATGTTTGATTATTCTCCATGAATCTTTTACATTTTTTGTATGCAAGAAAAAAGTATCTTATAGGAAATTTGATACTTCTGTAGCCTAGAGATATTAGCCATGAACAACAAAGGAAGGTTTGCTCAATAAAAGGCAAAGTATGTAAACACTGACCATGTAATGACAAAGATACTGATAAGAGAACACTGAATACTCAGAGAAGATAGAAAGGTGGGAAGCTGGACTGTTCATATAGAACAAAGCCTTCCTCAGTAAGTAACTAGCAATATGCAAGACTAAGTTTTAATATATTGGAAGGAATAAAAGCCTCCTTTCAGTTCTACTGATAGATGGCACATATACTGGCAATGCACAAGTTTTGCAGTGTCTGCCACGCCCACAGATTCCCTTCTGTGTTAATTTTCTTTCTTCTTCAATTTAAGGAAGGGTTCCCTGTCCCTGCAGCCTGTTTTTTTTCTGATAATCCCATCCAAATGGTCATAAATAATTCACACAGATATAGAAATCTCATCCAAATTGCTCAATCCACTTTGTCATGGTTTTTTGAATCAGAATTAATTGATGCCAATCAGTCTCTGCAGCAATTGATCTAGATCTATAAACTCAGGAGCTAAAAAATTAAGAAAAATAGAAGAAAAAGAAAGAACAGTGATGAAACTGTGTGTCTAGAAAGGGAGGCCTTTCTTTATACCTGCTCTGATTCATTTTTCCCTCTCTTTTAATTTTTTTATTTTAAAGATGTGGGATACAATTCAGGGTTAGGTATCCAAATGTTCATTATGCAGGTACCCTTGTTGATGAAGTGTGCCTCCCTTCCCCCAGCAGATTCCCACTACTGCCAATCCTGCCCAACTCCCCTAGTAGTTTCCCACTACGGCCAATCCTTTTCTTATAGTATTATGATAATTGTTCAAGGTCAGCTTGTGAGTGAGAACATGTGATACTCAGTTCTTTGTTTCTGTGATACATCATTCAGTATAACAGACTCTAAGTCCACCCAGGTTTCTCAACCAACACATCTTCAACGTAGCCTCCACCACCAACCAACAGGGAAAGGAGAACCTATTCAGTAAATGGTGCTGGGAAAACTGGCTGACCACATACAGAAGATTAAAACAAGACCCTACCTATCACCATACAAAAAATCAACTCTAAATGGATCAAAGGCCTATACATAAAATCTCAAATTATAAGAACCTTAGAAAACACAAGAGACACCCTTATGGAAATTGGAACTGGCAACCAATTCCTGATCAAACCCCAAGTGCCCATGCCATATGAGATAAGATAGACAAGTGGGACCTCATCAAACTGACAAGCTTCTGCAAAGCCATGGAAACCATAAAGAGAGCAGGGAGACAGCCCACAGACTGGGAAAAAAACATCTGCCAACTGTATGTCAAAGACTCTGATTCTTGAAAGCTTTACAATACTGGATTTTATATTTCCCTCAAACTCTACAACCTAGCTTCACCCCTTGGGTGGGCTTTTTGCAATTTGGAAACAAAGAGATTTCCAAGTCCTAAAGTGAACTTTAAGTAACTATGTAAGAAATGTCATGAATCTTCTGAAAATCCTAAGAAGATCATATGAGGAAAGAATAGCTCAATGTGGACCGCTACGTACTTAGTCATAGGATGTGAGGAATAAAGTGGATAGAAAATGAGGTTTTATCCTCAGCTGTAGTCAGCTAAGCGATTTCACCAGCTCTTAATTAGAAAGAAAAATGCATAGCAGCATCCTTCTGTGCAATGTTGGAAGTTGCCACATTTAATCATAATATAAATTATGTAGCAAAGTGTACATACTTATTCAATAGGGTTGGTTCATTCAGTCCCAATAAATCTTTTGTTATTTTCATAAATTTCTAAACCTAAGAACCTTCCCAGATAATATTAAAGAAAAATAACTCAACTGAGCTGACATCTACATGATTCTGACAATACATCTTTTAAAAATGCTATTTTAACCTCACTTACAACCATCTATATTATAATTAAGTATTATGATTAACTGTGGCACTCTGGCAGACACTGGGGAAAAAAGGACAAAAGTGTTTGTTGTGACTGTCGAGATCTACTAGTAACCAAAACTTGCTCTTGGATGTCACTGTGGATGCCTCAAGAAATGCATAGGGATGCACTATATTTTCATTACCAGGCCTCTCACCAGACAGCATGCCACCTTCCTAAACAAGAACAAAAGATCAGCTCGACTCATGGAAAAACTCCAAAACATGAATCAGAAAAAGAGTTTTTAACTCCAACATTGCCAGTATTTTATCTTTTTGGTTTGTAGTCCACTAAGAGTCCGTAGGAACTTTGGAAATTCTGTTACTTTTTCTTAGCTTTAGTTTATTTTCTAAATGTATTTAGCTAGTTAATCTCTAATATTTATTTGTGCTTTTACAACTGATGATATTAAAATCAATGCAGATTTTTAATTTAGTTAACAAAGTTGGAAATATAAATATTTACTTTCTACCTACCTCGGAGTTGCTACATGTGAAAGCTAGTAGAGTGAACTTTCTAATCAAGGATTGCCAATTTCTTTTATTTTCTTTTTGTTTGTTTTGTTGTGTTTGGGTTTTTTGTGGGGTTTTATTAGTGTGGGGGTGGCTTTGAGATAGGTTCTTGCTCTGTCACCCAGGCTGGAGTATAGTAGCGTGATTCCAGCACACTGTAGCCACAACCTCCTGGGCTCTGGTGATCCTCCCACCTCAGCCTCCCAATTACCTGGGACTACAGGCATGTACTACCACCTCCTGTTAATTTTTGTATTTTTTATAAAGGAAGTCTCACTAGACCAACCCAGGCTGGTTTTGATTCCTGCGCTCAAGCAATCCTCCTGCCTCAGACTCCCAAAGAGCTGGGATTACAGGTGTACCCTACCATGCTTGGCTTAAATGTTTTAATGCTTTGTATGAGCCTGTAAAGATGGCCTGTTTAATCTTTTAGTCAATTAAAAAATCTATACAGCAAATGAGTAATAAATGTCGAGGGCACTATATTGATTCCAGTCAATTTGACAGATATTTATTGAGAAATTATTATGTGCTGATTCCTGTAATAGATACTATGACATGGTCCCAGATCTTGAGGTGCTCACCACCATGCAGAGAGAAAGAGTTTTGTAGAAAAAATATTCTAAGAAAATATGATGAATAATGCAAATAATAAATTGATATGGTTATGTGTGTGCATGTGTGTGTAAAAGCATATGAATATATATCTTCAGTTGAAGATAAAAGATAGTTAAAAGTAGGAGGTAGAGGTTTTAGGTAGGTTAATCAGACAAGGATTCTCTAAGGATGTGAAATTTGAAAAGGGGGTAAGTAAAGTAAAAGATGTGAGCTATATGAAGATATAGGAGAATAGTGGTCCAGGCAGAGAGAGAGTGTTCTGCTGGTGGGAAACAAGCTCGTGCACAAGAAACCATGGGAAGGCCAATGTGGCTGAAGCAACGTGAATGAGAAGAAGGGTGGAAGGAGATGAGATCAAAGAGGTTACCTGTGAACCATAAGAGAGAGCCATGTTCTGTCACAGTAACATATCTTGGGTATGAAGGGAAATCTTTGAATGGTTCTCAGCAAATAAGTGATATGCCCTGGTTTGTGTTTTTAAAATGTCACACTGACTGTTGTGTGGATAATTGATGTGAGGAAGGCTAAGGCAGAAACAGGGAGACCAGGCCAGAGACCAGCATCATTAGTCAGGTCAAAGAGAATGTCAGCTTGAATTCGTGTGACAACAGTAGAAATGGCAGATTAGAGATATGTTTTGAAAATAAAGCTTGTAGAACTTGCTGAATAAATATAAGGTATGAAGGGAAGAGAAAGATTGAGGAAGATTCACTATATATTTATTTCAACAATTCATTGAAAAGCAGTGCTTGTAATTGTATAGAAAGGAATTTGGTAAGTATTTAGTATGTTAAGTATGCTGTGGATTTTCATGTATGCAGCTCAAGAGAAAGGTCAAAGCTAGAGATAAAACTGGGAATTCATCCACTAATACATGATTTTTAAAGCCAGGAGACTGAAATAAGTGAGTGTAAGATGCAAATGAAGAATAATAAGTAATGAAGGAAGAGTGACAACACATGTAAAGCAGAGTTTAGTAGGAGCCCAGTTGGAGATGATTGTAGAGAGCTTATCACAAACAAAATTATGACTCATGAGGTTTAATAATGTTAAACATGGTGGAACATACACACATAGTCATGCACATCTGCAAATACAAGTAAACACACCAAAAATTCCCCAAACCTTACCAGAATAAAATGCTTCTAATTTTGCGTTTTTCTGGTTATATTTTTTCACAAACCTTTATCTTTTTTGCAGAACTATAATAATAACTTACATAGCTGTATAGCATTCAAATATATATCATAAGCTGATGATAGGCAACAGCAAATGTTACTTATGCTGAGTGAGAAACACGAGAGGAGGAATCACCCAAGAGTATAATTTCCATGTGATGGAAGGGAACACAGAGAAGGACACAAGAAATATTTACTGAATGAGGTTGTGAATAAATAGACATATTTCATATCTAGTCTCCAAGTAAGAAATTATATTTGAGGATTTCCAGGGGGAAAAAAAGGTCAAAATTGCTCCATCCTCATTTAAGCTTCTTAAGAGTATTGTTAGGATGTTACATCCTTCATCCTTAGGCAAATGAACCACAAAATCACATAAGGGCAAAGAAGACTATACATTTTCCTACCAGGTTCTCCATGACGCATTTCATTTAAATAAAAGTATAAAATTATAATGTGCCTTCTCCAATTTTATGTTATTTGACACTGAATATCCAAAAATTAGTCTCATTTTTAACTAAATTGTGAGAATGTTTTCCTTGTTTGTTACTATTTTCAAAATAATTATTCTGTTAAAGAAATAATAAACTAAAAGGACTTAAGAGGAAAGGATGGGGGCTTACTAATTAGCGTTGTTGGTAGTTTCTTGGCTATAAAAATTGATTTTATCCACAGCTGATTCCATTTCTTTTTCTTATTTCTGCAGAATAAAGTTACACTGCATACAGGTACAATAATTAAGGCAGCCAAACAAAAATTTCCATTACGAATAAATATATAATGGTAGCTGCTATTTAACAAAGTTAGGCTTTCAGTAGGTTTGATCTAGTACCTCATTTAATCCACATGGCAATCTTGTAATACAGGTAAATTGTTATCATTGTGTGTATGTGCGTTTATATACACATGAATAGGGTCATAAAAGTTATGGGTGGTAGAGCTGGTGCTTAGACTAAGATCGTTTTCATTCAACGTCTTAAGCGCTGTGCTGTACCAAAAAGAAACAGATCTGTTTGATGCCAAAATCTTAAGCACTGTGCTACACAAAAGTTCCTAGAGATTTTTTGCAGTGTCTACTGTCAGGCAAAAGTGATATAGTAAAATGTGGATGGATTTCAGCATCACATAATGCTCAATTCAAATATCGGATAGTAAACTTCTCTGAGCCTCTCATTGTTTGTATAGAAATTGAAATAATTTTTTTCAGGACTATATGCGAAGTGAGAAAATGTATGCTGACATGGAGTATTGTACCTAATATTACTGGGTTCCAATACCCTTGATAATCTGTATTTTATTTGTATTCCAAACTCCTAGTACTATATTTGTGGCAAAAGCTAAATGCATATATGTTTAATAAAAGGCATATAGTAGGTACTCCTACAAAACAGCTGTCTCATTACTTTGGCATTTGGTAAAACATTCAGGGATTTAACCGCTTACCTTTTAGAAAAGAGATAGTTAAGAAAAGTAAGAGAGTGCACAGTTTTAGCTATGAAAGAACAAGCTTTCTAAATCAGATATTTTACTTTGTGACAAGCACACTGGGTAGTTACTAAGGAGACCACAGTGTCTAAGAGAGTATAGAGCGACCTATTATAGTCTGAAGCACTTTCTGAGCAGTAGATTAACATATTTGGCACATAGGCCCACTGAAAATAGCTTACTGAAAGTTGCTTTTACAAGGAAAAATTAAAAGGGACTCTACTAGGAGTGTTATTTTAGACTAGGATATTCTCTGAACCATGGCAATAAGGAAATCCATGATGTTGTCACTGACTTATGTCATTCCGTTTTTAACAGATAATTTTCTCAGGGAATCCAAAGAAAAGAAACTCCGTGTATGTGCTTGTGTGTGTGTAAATTGTACATGTGTCTGTGTTTGTGTGTAACAGCTGGTACAAACCAAAGAAATGAGAATCAAGGATGACAATGACAGCACTCAACTGCCTTATGAATTTGATGAAGCCCCAGATTTGACATTAATTTTCATAAAATTAGAGGAGTTATAGGGATACCCACTGAGTATAGCCCAATAAGTAATGAATCAGAAGATAATGAACATAAAACAAGGGACTGCCGTGCTAACATATATTTGGAGAAATGCTATACACAGAAGCAGTAACACAAAAAGCCCAACCTCAGCAGGCCAGATAGAAGCATTTTCATTAATAATTTAGACTATGGGACTCAAGCAGATCTGGGTTTGAGTCTAGCTCTGATATTTGCTAGCTGAGTGACCTTTGGCAAATAATTTCTTTTCAAATCTTTGTTTCTTCATCTATAAAGGGGAAACAATAGCAGTACCTACTTTGCATGGCCATCAAGAGGTTTAAAATGAGAAGGCAAACACATACGTCTTATAAAAATCCATACATGTTGATGGAGGTTGTGGTAGTAGTCAGTGCTCAACAAATGTTAGTTTTATTATGGTTTAGGAAATGGGATAAATGCATTGGACCCTCATAATAATCCCGTGCAACAACTGCAGTTATTTTCCCACAGTAACAAACAAAAAGACTGAGGTACAGAAGATGAACAACTACGAAGATAAAATCAGTACCTTATAGAGTGAACACTGAAACCAAGGCAATGGCTGTAGCAGCTGCAGCACTGGAAATGGTGGTGGTAGCAGCATTATGGTGGAAGTTTAGTAGTATTATGAAAGATATTAATATATCCTTCTTCAATAAGCCATTAATTCATTCATTTACTTATTCATAAAATATAAAATGAGCATTTTCTTTTTGGCCAGGTATTCTGTGCGATTTAGCGAGCAATGAGTATCTTCCAGAGAGTCCAAGGAAATGTGTACAGTGCACTCTGGAGTATGAATTCCAACTCCACTAGTGCTGTGTGACATGGGAAATGTTGCCTTATTCCCTCAGCTTCAATTTCTTATTTGACAAAATTTTGTAGTATTTCCATGAAGAATAAAGAGGATAATCACATAATGTATCTAACATGTCAGATAGCATTTGATAAATGTCAATCCTGCAGTCTTCTCTCTTCTCTTTAAACTAGTATAAAGTTAAACAAACAAAAACAAATGGATGTTCAATGATACCACAACATAATGCAAGCAGTATCAGATTTTTTCTTCTTTCTTTTCTTCAATGCATTGTTCCCCTTTTCTTTCTGCCTTTTTCTTTTCCATCATGTACCATGTACTATATACTCACTACATGTCATTTTTTAATAAAAAAGAACTGGACGATATATAATAATTAAGTGCTATATTTAACCTTCCAGAGGAGAGATCATACTATGCTGAAATGATCCAGAACAATCTCTCCAGAAGAAAAAATTTGAACTGGCTCTTGAGGACAGAGAATTTGGATAGGGAATAATAACCTAGGATAGAGAAAGGGGAAAGGGCAGAAGCAACATGTTAGAAGCTAGAATGTGTGAAATGTTTTGTCCTTAGTAAAAGATATCACTTGGCTAAATACACTGCTCACTGAGAACAACCATGTTAATTAATTCTCCCACCACTTCTATAAAAAAATTTTGCAATAAAAAATAGCAGCCAAGTCCAATGCAATAAAACCCAAGGCATATAACAGATAAAGCAGAGGCAATCTGATTGAAGTTGAGGAATGTCAAGAGATCTTCCCATGAGCTTGCCTTTTGTTCCAGAATGACAGAGAACCTTCACTTTTTAGAACAAAATGTAAAATAAAGAAAAACAAAAGTTCTCTTAAAAGAGTGGTGTACCTAACTCCAGTCAAAATGGCCATCATCAATAACTCAAAAAATAACAGATGCAGGAGAGTATGTGGCGAAAAGAGAACACTTCTACATTGTTGGTGGGAGTGTAAACTAGTACAGCCTCTGTGGAAAACAGTGTGGCAATTCCTAAAAGTTCTAAAAATAGACCTACCATGTGACCCTGCAATCCCTCTCCTGGGAATACACCCGGAAGAACTCAAATCACTCTATAAAAAAGATACTGCACAAGTATGTTTGTTGCAGCATTGTTCACAATAGCAAGAACATGGAACCAACTGTGCTGCCCATCAAAAGAGGACAGAATAAAAAAAAAGTGGTACATATATACAATGGAATATTATGCAGCCATAAAGAACAAAATCATGAACTTTGCAGCAACCTGGATGGACTTAGAGTCTATAATACTGAGTGATCTTTCACAGAAACAAAAAACTGAGTATCACATGTTCTCACTCATAAGTGGGCCATGAACAACTGTTGTAATACTGTAAGAAAAGGACTGACAGTAGTGGGAAACAAAGGGGGCAATTGGCAATAGTGAGAAACTGCCTGGGCAAGGGGGGCACACCTCATCAACAAGGGTACCTGCACAATGAATATCTGTATACCTAACCCTGAATTGTACTCCGCAATTTTAAAATAAAAAATTTAAATGTGAAGAATACTAAAAAAAATAAAGAAAAAAATAAAGAGAAAATAAAAAAAGTGTATTCCTGAAGTTTCCCCTTGCTCTACATTAATAACACCTCTATATGAAGAAATATGTGGACCTACTATTTGAACTACATCTTTAAAAGGAGACTTTGAGTTAGTTACCTGTCTGTTCTAATATAACCTCATTAAGATTGTTATTTTATTCTGCATTTATTACAGTGCATTGCCAATATAACACATTTTGTATTGAATTTTGTTTTCTCACACAGATTGATTTTGCCATGAAACTCTTCTTTTCCAATCTCCTGCAAGAATTCCAGATATCTTTTTTTTTCTTTTCAATCCAAACAAGAGTTATAGTATGCATTGTATTCGGTTTTATTTTTCTGAAATCATGTTATTTGACAGATTAATTCTCAATTTACTAGATGATTTTGGAAAGCAATAAGTATTGTGAAAACAATAGATTGAGGTTATCTGATAGTCAATGGGGCAAGTGTTCAGATTTGGATAGGAAATCCCATTTATGTTAAAGTCTGTATCATAAAACGATGAGTCCATTATTTGTGCAAACATGAAGAAAATATTTCAGATAGATGGAAGAACAGGTGTAAAGACCCTGAGGTACAAACACTTTTGAAGGCTGTGGTAAATGTTGTTGTAAGATCTCTCTGCCAAGTTAACACAACGGAATGAGTTGTCAAAGCAGACTTGACTGAGTTATAGATCATAATAAGCAAAATAATAGCCCCTAAAGATGCCCGTAGCCTAACTTCTGAAATCTGTGATATGTTATGCTATGTGGAAAAATAACTTTACAGGTGGAGTTAGGTTATAGACTTTAAAATAGGGGGATTAACTGGTTGACAGTAAGGTAATCACATGGGCTTTTAGGAATGTAAGAAGCTATTCTTACTGTTTTAATGGTTCCACTGGCAAAAATTGAAAGAATGTAAAAACAGATGGGAAATTTCAACAGAAAAAAATGCAGCTATAAAAACAGTAAGTGAAAGTATTCACAAAATGAAAGGAATTACATTGTCATTGTGTTCGTTTTCTATGGCTATAAAACAAATCAGCACACATTTACTGATTTAAAAGAACAACATTTATCTTATCACAATTTCCATGGATCAAAGAAAGTGTCAGCACAGTATAGGTAGGTAATTTGCTCAGGATCTCACAAGGTTGCAATCAAGATATCAGCTGGACTGCATTCTCATCAGAGGCACAAACGGGGAAAGACGTACTTCTAACCTGTTTTTGTTACCAGAATAAATTTAGTTGCAGCTACAGAACTTGATGTGACTTGCTTCTTTAATGTCAGCAGGAAAGAGACAGCATCTGATTTATAGGAGAACATATCCCTTGTTTAAAGGTTCCATGCTGATTAATTCAGGCTCAGCAGTAGTAATCTTCCTTTTCAATAAGCCTTTAACAACTGAGTTTAAATCTTAAATATTTCTGACAAAACTCTTGGCTTTTCCCCCAAATGTATTGACTAAAAGTTGCATGTTCTTTCTGTACTCAAGGGATTCACCTTACCATGTCTACTATAGTACACTCTGTGAATCTTCATGATTCTTCATAACCTTCCCTATTCAAGACACAGTCCCCTGATCCCAAGGTCTCTATGACTGCATTGGCTCAGAGTCCATGATCTCACCATCTAAATCATGTCCAGGTTCAGATGAGGCTTCCAGATGCAGTTTATTAAATATAGCTCCTGGGGCATAGTTTCTTACCATCTTGTAACTCACAAAATCACAACAGTGGCAAGTTACCTTCTTCCAACCCATCCAACACATTGTGGGACAGAAATAGAGTAATTCCTATAGACTTTTTGTTCTAAAAGCAGAAAAACGATGGTAAAAAATAAGTCATTGGTCCTAGGTAGGTCTGAAATCCAGTTAGGCAAACTCCAGCCAAGTCCCTGATTTGATTTCAATGCCTAGCAATAACGCCCCCATGCTTTTTCTGTTCTAACCTCTGTGCTCAGCTCTCCGAGTCAGTCAGCTATCATGGAAGATAGCACCTGTTTGTACCTGAGTAGTGTTCTCAGCTTGTTTTCTGCCAGTAGAATTTTGAAAGTCTAACAGTCTTCCTTCTTGTTGGTCTTTCTGTCCCTTTTGATACAAGCAGAAATTTTTTCCTTTCCTTTCCTTTCCTTTCCTTTTTTTTTTTTTTTTTCTTTCTTCTTTTTTGAATTGAGGCTTCACTCTGTTGCCTAGGTTGGAGTGCAGTGGCATGACTCACCACAGCCTCCAACTCCTAAGCTCAAACAATCCTCCCACCTCAGCCTCCCAAGTAGATGGGCGTACAGATGTGTGCCACAACTCTTAGCTTTTGTTTATTTGTTTGTTTGTTTTGTTGTGTTTTGTTTTGATACAAGATCTTGCTACGTTGTCCAGACTGCTCTTGGAGTCCTGGGCTCAAGTGATCCTCCCACCTTGGCCTCCCAAAGTGCTGCTACTATAGACATGAGCCACCACATCCAGTCTAAGCTGGTGATATTTCTACTGAAACAATTTTCTCAAGAACTCCATGGCTCTTACATGGATTTCACTGGGTTTAACTTCATTTGACAAAAGCCACACCCACAAATTGTTTTTGAGATAATTTTTTTTTCTTTTTCTGGCTCCTTTTTAGAAGACTGAGGTAACATCCTTAACTTTCCTAGAAGCTTTCTGGTCTGAGTCAGAAGGTTTGTAAAGCACTTTTTCAAAAATCTCTTGATAGAGCCCTTTGTGTGACTGAATGTTCTACAGTTTTCATCTTCCTTGGGTTTTAGCAAACTGTTACAAAGTTGAAAGACCTTTAGTATTTTCAGGAGATTTTTATTTTAGTTGGTATTTGCTATTATTTTAGTGCCTCATGTCTTAGTGCAGATTTATTTACATTTATTAAAATTATTAGTTACTGGAGTGTTTTAAACTATCATTTTCCTTATTAACACTTTTCCATTTCTTTTCTTCTAAAATACTGTATTTATCAGGTTTACCTGACTGAGCTTCTCGTTGCTAACATGTTTTATGTCACATAAGTCCTGTTTTATATATTTTGATGTCTTTATCTTTCATGCTATATGTTGATTAATTTCCTCACATCAATCTTTCAATTTCCTGTATGTCTATTTAGCATTCGCTAAAAACTGACTGGACTACTTTTTGTAAATTATGGTTATAATTAATGTTGTTTTGATTCACATTGCTTCCTTTATTTTTAATTTTTGTTGGTATCTATGGTTTCTATTTCTTTTTGTAATTATCTTTATTTTAAAAATATATTTATATATGTATATTGTTTTTAGAGCATACACACTTATTTCATAGTTCTCCAGTACTTATCTTTCTTTTATTTGTGTCTGTCACACTACATTCATGATAGATTGTATCTGCTTTGGTAGAATTTACTTTGTGTGATCTTCTTCAGTGAAGCTTGTTTATTACAAATGACGGCAAACAAGCTAGATTTTGAAAGTGTTCTTCCTGAGAAATTTATGTGATCTGATATGTACTTCAAGGGTATCATTGTTCTTAAGTTGCTGAACCATTTATTTAATTGGAATTTCAGAGCTACTCTATTAAGTCACTTTAATATTTTAAGTATTTAGCTCTTGTTTATAAAACAGAGATAATCTTCTTTCCCTAAATTATTAAGAAGACATTTCAACCAATTAACCTGAACTATTAGAGTAAAGCTACATATTGATTCAGTGGAATTACCAAGATGGGGTTTGCCGTTAAGTAAAGTGAAATTTTAAAAGAAAATTCTTAAAAAAATTTTTTTTTTTAATTTTAAAGATGTGGGGTACAATTCAGGGTTAAGTATACAAACATTGATTATGCAGGTACCCTTCTTGATGAGGAGTGCTCCTCCACCCCTAGCAGTTTCCTTCAATTGCCAATCCCACTCCACCCTCCCCTGGCAGTTTCCCACTACTGCCAATCCCTTTCTCATAGTATTATGATAATTGTTCAAGGTCTGCTTATAAGTGAGAACGTATGGTACTCTGTTCTTTGTTTCTGTGATAGAGAATGATTGACTCTAAATCCATCCAAGTTGCTGCAAAGTCCATATGTTTGCCCTTTTGTTTGCATAATAGTCTATTGTGTATGTGTACCACATTTTTTAAAAATTCAGTCCAGTTTAGATGGGCAGCATGGTTGTCCATGCTTTTGCTATATTGTAAATACAGCTGCAACAAACATTAGCGTGCAGGTATCTTTTTTGCACAATGATTTGAGTTACTTTGGTTATATTCCTAATAGGGAAAGCACTGGGTCATATAGAAGGTCAATTTCTAGTTCTTTCAGAAATTGCAGCACTGTCTTCCAAAGAGGTTGCACTAGTTTGCATTCCCACCAGCAGTGTAGAAGCGTTCCTTTTTCTCTACTTCCTCACCAGCATCTATTGTTGTTTGTTTTATTAATGATGGCCATTTTTACTGGGGTTAGGTGGTATCTCAATGTGGTTTTGATTTCCATTTCCCTGAGGATTAGTGAGGCTGAGCACTTTTTCATGTGTCTGTTGGCTGCCCGTATATCTTCTTTTGAGAAGTGTCTATTCATGTCTTTTGCCCACTTTTTAATGGAGCTATGTGTTTGTTTGTTTGTTTCCTTTAGGCACCCTTGAGTTCTTTGTAGATACTAGGTGCTAGTCCTTTGTCAGATACACAGTCGGAAATTTTTTTTTCCTTTCTGTGGACTGCCTCCCTGCTTTCTTGATGGTTTCTTTTGTTTTGCAGAAACTTATCAGTCTGATGAGGTCCCACTTGTCTATCATATTTCTTATGGTACAGGCACTTAGGGTTCTGATCAGGAATTAATTGCCAGTTCCAATTTCCATAGGGGTGTCTCCTGTGTTTTCTAAAATTCTTTTTTTTTTTTTTTTGAGTTGGAGTCCCACTTGATCGCCCAGACTGGAGTGCAGTGGCCGCTCCCGGCCACCGCAGCCTCGACCTGCTGGGCTCCGGCAATCCTTCCGCCTCAGCCTTCCGAGTAGCCGGAATTACAGGCACGCGCCACCACGCCCAGCTAATAAAATTCTTATAGTTTGAGGTTTTACATTTAGGTCTTTGAGCCACTTAGAATTATTTTTTGTGTACGGTGTTAGGTAGGGGTCCTGTTTCAATCTTCTGCATGTGATCAGCCAGTTGTCCCAGCACCATTTACTGAATAGGTTCTCCTCTTCCCAGTGGTTGTTTTTGGAGGCTTTGTCAAAGATGAGTTGGTTGAGAAATTGAGACTTTGCTTCTGGAATCCCTATCCTGTTCCATCGGTCTATATGCCTGTTCTTATACCGATACCCGGTTATTTTGATTACTGTAACCTTATAGTCAAGTTTGAAGTCTGGAGCTGTGATACCTCCTGCTTTATTTCTTTTGCTAAGGATTGTTTTGGCTATTTGTGGTCATTTATGTTTTCATATAATTTTTGTATTGTCGTTTCCAGGTCTGAGAA
Organism: Tarsius wallacei; assembly: GCA_963574415.1. NCBI lineage: Eukaryota > Metazoa > Chordata > Mammalia > Primates > Tarsiidae > Tarsius > Tarsius wallacei. The sequence continues at coordinate 20,240 of CAUYQG010101565.1, forward strand.
GAATGCTGTTGTATTTTAATGGGTATTGCGTTGAATCTATAGATTGTCTTTGGTAGAATGGACATTTTAAAAATGTTGATTCCTCCTATTCATGAAAAAGGAATGTTTTTCCATTTATTTGTGTCACCTTGAATTTCTCTGAGCAGTGTTTTGTTGTTCTCATGTTAAAGGTCTTTCAGTTCTCTGGTTAGGAAGATGATAAGGTATTTCTTTTCTTTTCTTTTTTTTTTGTGTGACTATTGTGAACAGGATTGTGCTTTTTATTTGGGTCTCTGCTCACTTGTTGTTGGTGTATAGGAATACAACTATTTTTTGCATATTTATTTTGTATCCTGAGAGTTTGCCCAAGTCCTTTATCAGTGCAAGCAGGTTTTTGACAGGTTCTCTTAGATTTTCAAGGTATAGGGTCATATTATCAGCAAAGAGGGATAACTTGACTTCCTCTTTTCCTATTTGGATACCCCTGATTTCCTTTGCTTGTCTAATTGCACTAGCTAGGACTTCCAACAAATGTAGAAAAAGAGAAGTTAAAGTGGGCAGCCTTGTCTTGTTCCAGTTTTCAGGGGAAAAGTTTCCAGTTTCTGTTAATTTAGCAATATGTTAGCTGTGGGTCTATCACAGATGGCACTTACTATTTTTGAGGTATGTTTCCTCTATACCTAGGTGTGCGCGGGTTTTTATCAAGAAGGATGTTGGATTTTATCAAAAGCTTTATCTGCATCAGCCGGGCTCGGTGGCTCAGCCTGTAATCCCGTGCTTTGAGAGGCTGAGGTGAGTGGATTGCCTAAGCCCGCAGGTTCGAGACCCGCCTGGGCAACGTGGCGAGACCTCATCTCTACAATAAATCAAAAATTAGCTGGGCATGGTAGTGTGTGCCTGTAGTTCCAGCTCCTTGGGAGGCTGAGGCGGAAGGATCGCCGGAGCCCAGCGGGTCCAGGCTGCGGTGGCCAGGAGTGGCCACTGCACTCCAGTCTGGGCAACAGAGTGAGACTCCAACTCAAAAAAAAAAAAAAAAAAAACTTTCTTTTTAACATCTGTAGATATATTTCATTATATTTATGATCTTGCAAATCTTGAACCAGTCCTGCATCCTGGGATGAAGCCAAGTTGGTCATGGTGGATGATTTTTGAGATATGTTTTTGAATCCGTTTTGCTAGAATATTGTTGATGATTTTTGGATCTATGTTCATAAAGGATATTGGCCTGTAGTTCTCGTTTTTGTGGAAATTTACCCGGTTTGGATATCAGTGTGATGTTAGCTTCATAAAATGATTTGGGGAGAATTCTATCTTTCTCAACTGCCTGAAATGCTTTCAATAGGATGGGTATCAGTTTCTCCATGTATGTTTTGTAGAATTCTACCGGAGAGCAATCTGGTACAGGACTGTTTTTGGAGATATTTTTCTTATGAAAGAATCAATTTCCTGGGTTGTTATTGGTCTATTTAGTGTCTCAAGGTCTTCTTGTTTCAACCTGGGGAGGTTGTGTGATGTCAGAAAATCCTCCATTTCATTTAGGTTACCAAGTTTGTTTCCATATAGGTGTACATAGTAATCTCTGATAATCTTTTGTATTTCTTTGGGGTCAGTTGTGATTTGATATTTTGTATTTCTGATTATGTTTATTTGGGCTTTTTCTCTCTTTTTCTTGGTCATTATGGCTAGGGGTCCATCAATCTTGTTAATTCTTTCAAAGAACCAGCTTTTTGTTTCCTGATATTCTTAATGATATTTTTGTCTTCTCTGACCCATATTTGGACTCTTATTTTGAAGATTTGAATTCTTCTGCTGAAATAGGGGTTTTGGTGATCTTACCTTTCCAGCTCTCATAGGTGATTTGTTAGTTTCTACTTGTGGTCGTTCCGATTTCTTAGTGTGTGCTCATAGAGATATACGTTCCCCTCTTAGAACTGTTTTCATGGCATCCCAGAGGTTTGGTAAGAGGTGCTAGGATTCAGAAAACTACTTGCAATTTTCTTCATTTCATTTGTTTCCTGGAATCTTTTAATTTCTGCTTTGATTTCAGTTTGACATAGTAGTTGTTCAATGTCATGCTATTTAGTGTCCATGTCTTTGTGGGCTTTGAGGAAATTTTATTGGTGTTGATATTTATTTTTATTCCACTGTGACCTGAGAAGGTGCATGGCAATATTTAAATCTTATGTAATCTGTTTATGCTTGATTTAAGACCAAGGATGTGATTGATCTTGGAGTACATTCCATGTGGTTATGAGTAGAATGTATATTCTGTGGTTGTTGTGTGGAATAATCTGTAAGTATCTATTAGGTCTATTCCGTTGAGTGTCAAGTTTAAGTTCTGGATCCCCTTGTTGATTTTGCCTCGATGATCTATCTAGGGCTGTTATTGGGGTATTCTAGTCCCCTCCTATAATAGTGTTAGAGTCACTATCTTCTTTTAGTTTACTTAGTAGTTGTTTTATAATCCTGGTGCTCCTGTGTTGGGTGCATATATGTTTAGGATGGTTATTTCTTGTTGTTGTATTGAACCTTTTATCATTATGTAGTGCCTTTTTGTATCTTTTTCCATTTTTGATAGCTTAAAGGTTGTTTTGTCAGATATTGAGATCATGACTCCTGCTCTCTTTTGTGATCCATTTGCCTAGAAATTCATTTTCTATCCTATAACTTTGAGACTGTGTGTATCCCTTGTGGTGAGATGAGTTTCCTGGATGCAGCAAATAATTGGGTCATGATTTCTCATCCAGTTTGCCATTCTGTGTCTTTTTATTGGTGCATTTAGTCCATTTACCTTCAGGCTGATTATTGAAATTTGTTACGTTATCCCTGTCATGAGGTTTTTATAAATGTTTTTCTTTATTGCTTGTTTTCTTTTGGCTTTGGGGTTGATGTATGTATGTGTTTTCAAGTTTCTTGTTGCACTGTATTCTCTGTTGATGCTGTACTCTGCTCTTCTCTTGGGAAGCATGTGGTCATTTTTCTTTTTCTTTCTTTTGTGCTCAATACCTTTTTGAGGGTATTTTCTAGAGCTGGTCTGGAAGCTGAATAATCTCTTAGGG
>CAUYQG010101575.1:0-27127 GCA_963574415.1 Tarsius wallacei
TTGTTCAAGGTCCACTTATGAGTGAGAACATGTGGTACTTGGTTCTTTGTTTCTGTGATAGATCACTCAGTATCATCGTTTTTTGTTTAATGAGCCACCCTTTAGATGTTTGAGGGTGGGCTACTGTCCCCATGAAGGCCACTTTCAGGAGAAATGAAGTTACAGGCATGCCCTGAGCTGTGGGGAGGGAATGAGGGAATGGGCTGTGGATGCAGGAGGCTCATGGGGGCAGGAGACACGTGCACCCTGAGGCCTCGGCCAGCAGCGGTCCAAGGGCATGACGGGCAGGTCCCCAAATTCACTCCTTTGTGCCGGCCTCTCTCTCCCCGCTTCCCCTTCTTCTCCCTTGAAAGGGGCGCCCCAGCACATCTGGCTCGGTCACTCGCCCTTTTCGCTAGTGACGCTTCACAGGCATCTCTCCTCCTCCAGGCTGACCGTTTTTTGTGGCTGTCTGGCCAGCAAAACCCCACAGATGAACCTTCAAGTTGCAAACTTTCAAAGATGGGAACGTGTGCGTTTTATGTATTATTTCCCTCCACTGGGTGGCAGGATAGCCTGGTAAACACAGTACCGTGCTGCTGATTGGGTATCTAGGCTAACTTTGTTGGACTCACAACAAATTGGACTTAACAAACGCACTTCTGGAACAGAACTCATTCACATGTTCGGGACTTAGATCCCACCCTGTGTAGTGACATTGGTCCATTTAACCAAACCCCCTCTTGGGGCTTCTCTCTCTCTCACACAAATGTGGAGGTCTTCACGTTTACACACTGTAACTCAGAGGCATAGAAATATGTGCTCACGTATCCAAAACTGAATCAAATCCGTCTCCTTCCCCATTTCCACAGATGGGGTAAACAAACAGTGTGTGCCTGCAGTGTTCAGCTGTTTCTAGACCGACTGTCCCTCTTCCCTGGCTCACCCAGCTCCCTTTGGTAAACACTTGGTCTGGGGGATCCGCCCGCCCTCCGTGGCCTCTCTCCCCCGCTGAGTGTGGCCTGAGTGTGGGTGCTGTGCGGGGCCCTGAGGTCCGCTCTCCAGTATCAGGCAGGGTTGAGGTCTCCTCTGCCTTTGGCCACTGGAGTGTGGCTGGCGGGCGGGGTTCTCAGGTGGGCATGCGTTGTGGACCTGGCCCAGGGGACTCTCTTCCGCCTCCTGACATGCTCTCACTGAAAGACTGCCTGGGGCCCATCCCTGTCTGCGTCTCCCGTGGCCCCGGGTGTCTCCTCTCCCCAGGCTCCGCACCCTGCACTGTGAGAGCCCTCATGACAGCCCTCAGGTGAGCCAGGTGCTGCCTCCGTGCCCTGAGGTGTCCTCACCCCGCCATCTCATGCCCTGCCCCCTCCTGGGTTCTGTGTTCATCGGGCACCAGGGTCGCCGCGTCCCTTGAAGAACCCAGGCCTCCCCCACTCCTGCCTGGGACCAGCATCAGCCCCTTCTTCCCGTCTACCTGCGACAAGCACAGCTTTCCAGGGAGAGTGCCTCCTTTCCTACTTTGTGGCTTCATTTTGCAAGCTCTGCGGTCTGAGTCCTCCAAGCTTGGCCTTCTCCAAGGTTGAAGCCAAAACAACCCCTTTCTCTAGCACCCAGCACTTCCAGTCAGAAGCCTCCTCATCTTCAGCATGTCTTCTCTGCTCGGCTTTAAAACATCTAGCCTGGACTTGGAACTCCTGCGGGGTCCTCCTCTGCCTCCTGACCCAGCTACCCTGGGCGTCTCACATACAGTGGCCTCAGGGCTGTATGGGTGTAAAGGGACGAGGTCTTCCCATGGTCACTTTGCTGAATTTTCTCGGCTAAAGTAAAGAAGCCGTCTCAAAATCAGAGGGAGGGAGAAACAACTTCAGCTGCACTCACATGGTGAGAGTGTGCGGAGGCAGAGAGAAGGAAGGGTTTGGCGGCCACCTTTAAGCCTACCACATTCATAGAAAAGAAAAAGTGTAATGCAGCTGGGCTGGGTGGCTCAGCCTGTAATCCCGTGCCTTGGGAGGCTGAGGTGAGTGGAATGCCTGAGCCCGCGGGGTCGAGACCCGCCTGGGCAACTTGGCGAGACCTCATCTCTACAATAAATCAAAAAATTAGCCGGGCATGGTAGCGCGCGCCTGTAGTTCCAGCTACTTGGAAGGCTGAGGCGGAAGGATCGCCGGAGCCCAGCAGGTCGAGGCGGCCACTGCACTCCAGTCTGGACGACGGAGTGAGACTCCAACTCAAAAAAAAAAAAAAAAAAAGAGGCCATGCTTCAATCACATCATTGTACAGAAATAATTGGTCCAAGGACACTCACAGCACCATTTCACACAGGTGGAATATCCCTGGAGGTGGCCAGAAATTCCAGGAGTAGCTTTCCAAGCATACTTGCTGCCTAGAGTGGAGGGTTAAGTTTATCCACCCCCGGAAGCATGTTTCAGTGCCCGCATGGTCACCATTCAGGTCAGGGAACCCTGTGAAAAACCACAAACAGTAGCTGGCCTAGTGTGTTTCATCCTCTCCAGGTATCCTTCTCTCCACAACTTGGGATACCAGCTTCAGACTCTCCAAGTAGAGATGTACAATATCAACAGCAAAAAAGGGCTATTGTCCTTAAGAATCAGCCATTGCTGAGTCTGAATCTTAACTCTACCTCTTTCCAGCTGTGTGAGCTTGGATAAATTGCTTAACCTCTCTGATCTCTGAGGATCACATTGAGCAGGAAAACATGTCCTTGCAGTTCTTCCAGAATCAGATGACTTAGATGTCACTTCTTGGGACTGTGTATTTGTAGAAAAGCCTAGATTCTGCAAATCTAAGAATAACCAGTTAGTATCAATGTGTGTGCTACTAATAAAAGTTTACTTATATGTATTTTTTTTCTGGGGTAGCTATGCAAAGATGTAATATACCTTTTCCTGGAGGCTAGTTAGAAATTCAGCTTTTGAAGAAAAAAATGTGGGTGTAATCTCACCAGCCACTGCTAATATGTTGGGGGTATTTCCTATCTGAAATTTTTCTATACAGATGTGTTAAGATGAAAATATTATTTTGGAATCTGGATCCTAATTTGTTTTAGTGCCTTAAATAATATATTGGAGAGGTATTTGTTGTAGAAACCCACACCTGGCGAAATTGATGTGACTCAAAGAGAGATGGGTGTGGGGAGAGAAAAGAAGAGAAAGACTGTCTTCACATAGGAGAGAAATGTGTGCAGAGCTCCTGGGAGGAGGGACAGAGATGAAAAACAGAAGAGCGAGGATTTGCCAAGATCGTATGAGGCTATGGCGAGTGGAAATTTTCTCTGGAGAAGACAGACGTTTGAAAAAAAGAATGCATACTACTCAGTGTAAAGTTGTTTGTTGCCTTCATACTCATTCAATGCTATTGCATTCACAGATGCTGTGTGTGTGTGTGTGTGTGTGTGTGTGTGTGTGTGTAGGATGCTGTTGGCTGCTCAGGCACACAGCTAGCACAGGCAGCAATTCCCTTATGCCGTGGCCCCTTCTCACCTCTACACTCCGCACTCACTGACATGCGTGGGCATTCTGTTTAGTCGTTGAGGAAGAAAGTCGAAGCTTTGATCGCGAATGATTAGAAAAGAAGGATAGAGCTATGATTGCATTTCTGCATTAGGTAGAATTGCTGGCTTCAGTTGACAGAAATGCAACTTAAACTTGCCTAGGGAGGAGGAGGGAGAGGAAGAGGGAGGGGGGAAGGAAGGTGGGGGCGGGGGGAAGCAGGCAGACTGTAGAGGCTATGTTGGCTCAGTTTCCCAAAGGGAACTTAGAGCTCTGGAATCCAATGGACTTAGTCTAGACAAGAAGAAACCACAGTGTCTTTTTCTGCCCCAGTTCCTTAAGGTTGAGTTTGGTCCTTTTTGTTAAAGCCAGATAGCCATTCTTCTCCTTCTCCACTTCCTCTTCCTCCTCCCCAAAACCTAGGCCTCTCTCCTGGTTCTCCTTCACAGATGAAAAAGTCGCCCAATCAGCAGCAACAAGAAACAAAGGCCATTTAAACATCATGTTCAGCTCCCCACCCCATCGGCCATCACCGCCTCCTCCTTGTGGACAGACTTTGAGTGTGACCTGGACACTCATCCCTCACAGGGGTGGGTCCTAAACCTCTTAGAACTAGGGAAAGGGGGTGGGAAAGGGCATGAGGGTCACGTTGCACAGGGAGGTACTCTCGCTTTAGTCAGCAGGAAGACCCTGGAGAGAAAGTAAGGAAAGATGCATGCTTTTCTGTTGACCTGGAGGCTGCTGATACTCAACCCTGGGAGCTTTGATTGTGACTAATTCCTTCTCAGGGAGGAAGAAACAGAGGCGGTGGAAGGGAGAAGATGCAGGGATTTTTTGCAGACTCTGAGTGATTCAGAGGTAGATAACATTAGCAGCTTTCAATATGTGCTTTCTACGGATCAGGCAAAGGTGACTCCTCCCATGGGGTCGGGAAAGGGGGAACTGCGGTGCTTGTTGGTATGACAGTGTTCCGGACTTGAGCCCTGAGCTCAGCCTGCCTGGGTTGGACTTCCAGAGCCTCGGGCCTCTCTGAACCTTGGTTTCCTTATCTGGAACGTGTGTGTATGCTAAATTGGTTTCAAAAACGTCCCCAAGTGTTTTCCACTTTGTATATCCATAACTTTGCAGTGTGACCTTGCAACATATCTAATCAAGGGGTAGAGTCTGTTTCCTCCCCCTGAATGTGGGCTAGCCTTATGATTTGCTTTACTGAGTCAATAACATTTGGTGGAGGTAACAGCGTGTGCCTGTTCCAGGCCGGCATCTGAAGAGAACTTGTGTGCTTCCACTATTCTTGGACAAGTCCAGGGCAGCTTGCTGAGTGATGAGTGACAGAAGACCCAGCCACAGCCGGCCACTCCCTGGTGTGTGGGTGAGGCAACCTAGGTCAGTTAGTCCAGCCAACCGCTCACTGACCACAGATGCTCATCCATGTCCAGTTGACATGGGTGGAGCCTGTCCCACAGGAGCAGACCTACTCTGTCAACCCACAGACATGAGAACCAAATACACATTTACCATTTGAAGCGTGAATTAAGCTGTGTGTGTGTGTGTGTGTGTGTGTGTGTGTGTGTGTGTGTGTGTACCTTCCCTTATCTTATATGGCACTCACTATACTCACTACATGCCAGGTGAAAGGACATAGCATGGAGTTAATATACAAATGAAAGGACGTAACATGGAATGAGCAGTCATTTTAACATTGCCTAAATTTCATGTTTTTCTAGCAGTTCATGTAACTTACCCTCTAATCACTAGCCAAGGACAGAACTGGTTTCTCAGAGGTAGCTATTGATAATTGTTTGACAACCCCGCTCCCCAGCGTGTTTTGTACTAATTAACTTTTCTATTTCAAGTATTTGCCTCCACTTATAAGACCCAAGTTCACCTAATCAGTCCTTCGTGACCTACATGACAGACTGACCCCACCCAAGTGCTGACCTGCCCCTTCGTGATGATGTGGAGCAGACCACCACCCAATCACCTTAACAACCTTCCCCCTTTAAAGGGAAGGATTAAAAGCATTCAGCCTCGAGCAGCCAGCCACCATTGCCTTACTAGACTCTGGTGTGGCCATGTGCTCTTTGAGCTATGGCCACCACCATGTTTCCTAAGCTTTGGCCCCCTCCCCTGGGGAGGTGAATCTTTTCTCTCTCTCTCTCTCTCTCTCTCCCTAATTTACTTTTTAAATAAACTATATTTTCTAATCTAACTTCTGTGCAATTCTTTGCATCTTTCACATGGCACTGGATCACACCAGACACCCACACCCACAGCGGGTCTGACCTAACATTCTGGAGGCCCCACTGGGAGAGTGAGCTAACACCAGGCATAATATTTTCCAAACATCAGATCATTTAATTTTTATTTTATTTCATTTTTTAGATCATTTATTTCTTAAAACAACCACGGGAAGCCACCATTACCCATTTTCTAGATAAGGAATTTGAGGGATAAAGAACTCAAGTCTACCCAGTTAGTGGCAGAACTGGGATTTAAACCAGACAGGCTGGCTTTAGGGATGATTTTTGTTATACTGGTGCTTTTCCCAACTGGAAAATGCAGATTTTGAAACTGCAGATATAATATGATCTGATTTTTATTTTTAAGGCACGTATGGAATCTCTATGTATATACATATACACAGAAATGAACATAGAATTTAGGTCTGGAAAGGTGGGCAGGGACATCCCCACAGTACAGGCAGTCGTTCTGAGCAGAGGGGCTATGTCAGCTTTCATGTCCTTCTTTTTACCTTTTAAATTTGCTGGCTTATTTTTATATAGAGTGTGTGTTATTTTTATAATCAGAAAAGAAGCAAATAAGGCAATTTCCACTTTGGGAGAAGAAAAAGCAAAGCAGGAGGCAGCCATGTGCCTTGTCTAGAAATGCTCTCCAGGGCCGAGGAGCCCACTTCACACCCACAGGCGTCCTGTTAGGAATTTTCTGGGTTGTCATTATTTATTGTCTGGGGAGACACATATTCTACACCCCCAGCTTCTCCTGGGCCCCAAGTGGGCCCTGAAGAGAAATTACAATACTTACTCAATTGCCCATGATAATAGAGTTTTAATCTGATGACATCTGACCTTCGCAAAAGGTAAGATATGAATCGCCATTGGTATTAGACTGTTTGTGCCGCTGTAGCAAAATACTGCAGACTGGGTAGCTCACAAGCAACAGAAATTTATTTTCTCACGGTTTTGAAGGCTGGAAAGTTCAAGGTCAAAGTCCAGTAGGATTTGGCTTCTGGTGATCTCTTCCTGATTTGCATATGGTTGCTTTGTCCTCACATGGACTTTCCTTAATGTGTACATGTGGGAAGGGAGAGCGAGAGAGAAAGACAGACAGACAGAGAGAGGAAGAGCACTCTTATGTTTCTTCTTAAAAAGATACTAATTGAGCCGGGCTCGGTGGCTCAGCCTGTAATCCTGCACCTTTGGGAGGCTGAGGTGAGTGGATTGCCTGAGCCTGCGGGTTCAAGACCCGCCTGGGTAAGCGAGACCTCATCTCTACAATAAATAAAAAAAATTAGCCGGGCATGGTAGTGCGCGCCTATAGTTCCAGCTACTTGGAAGGCTGAGGCGGAAGGATCGCCGGAGCCCAGCAGGTTGAGGCTGCGGTGGCCGGGAGCGGCCACTGCACTTCAGTCTGGGCGACAGAGTGAGTTTTGGATCAGGGCCCAACTCTTATGACCTCATTTTACCTTAATTACTTCCTAAAGTCCTTATTTCCATACAGTCCCATTGGGGGTTAAGATTTCAACCCCTGAATTGAGGAGGAACACAATTCAGTCCACAGAACCATCCCACTGACACATGAGGAAACTGAGCATCTGTCACCTACCTCCGGTCACTGCGGCTTTTCTGGTAACTGTACCCTTAAGGCTCGTTGTAAATCCTTTAAGTATGATTTGACGGAAAGTTTTGACAAAATGTTTTTGATGCTGCCCTGCTTAATAAGATAAGGTAATGTCAAATATAATTAAACTTGTTGGATGTCGGTTATGTTTTATTAGGGAGCAGGATGATGAGGCTGGAATACCTTAAGCTTTGGCGATAGACCAGAGTTCGATTCTGGTCGTTTGTTTACTGTGTGGTCTTGGGCAAGTTACGTATCCTGTCTGACTGCAGTTTATTCATCTGTGAAATGGAGCGCAAAGATGAGTGTCTCCACAGGATTGGTTGTTGGGAGGATTAAAGGGGGCTATACATGTGACAACGGGTGGGCACAGTGACAGCACATGGCACGCGGTAGTACTCCGCAAACTCTCATTCTCCTCCTGTTTCTATTTTAGAATTTTAATATGCAACTGACCACTTAAAATAAGACAAGAACTGGCAAAATTTCGAACTCATGCCAGGAGACAAGCTAGCTCAAGTTCACCAGTTCAAAAGGCAGTGGCCTCAGAGGGACAGGTGGGTTCATGATCTGGGGTCATTCAGACTTTGTGGTGAGACCTGATGTTTGCTGTGAGGCCTGATGTTGCCTATAAGCTGTGTGACTCGGGCCAATTTCTCATGTTCATGACAACTTGTTCACCTCGTAAATGGAAGCATTAATTTCTACCTTAAAGAAATGCTGTGAGAATTTAAAAAGCTAAAGTCATGTTTTTAGAATTCAGTCTTTCACAGACTAGGTCGTAATTTCGCATGTGTTTCTTCCATCATTGTCACTTACCATTTTTCTCATTTTTTTATTTCAAAATTAAACTTCATGTACAATTATAAAAAGAAAACCATTACCACTTTTTATAGTAGAAGGTGTCATTTCTAGAAGATATTCCTTCTTAAAGAAATACAATGAAAAAATGCTATTAAAAATCTAGTTAAGAAATGTTACCTGCTGAAGGCTTGAAACTTGAGGTGTGCTATTTTTATGTTAAATTTAAAAAAGTAATCAATGATTAGAAACACATACGGGGGGTAAAGGGTAAACGAGCAACGGCTGATGGTTTTCTTCCAACTAGGGAGGTGCCGGGGGAGAGATAAGAAAGACAAAGATGTCAGGTCACCTCTAGGTCCCAAACTCAAATCTGTGAACGACCTGGGGGAAACAAAAAGTAATGAAGGCCTGTTGTGGGGGAAAGGTGGCCTGGAGAGGGAGGGCTGACACTCAGGGATGCAGGCTGGGCTGGTGGAGAGAGCTCTGTCTGTGTTCTTTCCTCCTCCTGGCATTTTCTTGAGTTGCTGTTGCAGAACACAGAAGCAAGAATACCTTCTGGAGATGACGGGGTACCCTCAGGATAGAACTATCCCGGGGACAGGGGAGACATAACTGTAATGAGTGTCAGTGGGTTGGCCAGCACCTGAGCATGTTGGCTTCATCCAACACAGCTCACCCCATGGCTAGTAACATCCAGAGGGCAGCTACCTCTGCCTCATCCAAAAACAATTCCTGCAGTGGGGATCTTGAGTAACAATTAAAGTTTACAAGACAACTACAGTTATAACTTCTAGGCAGACTCCAAAATAAAAACTCAATAGGTGGGTTGATCATCCTGATAGCTAAAAATAAAAGTATGCATACATAGAATATTGGCTTGAAGAGCTTTCTCTGAAGGCATTAGAAGATGATAAAGAAATGGAGGTTGGGCGTGGTGGCTCGTGCCTGCAATTCCAGCACTTTGAGAGGCTGGGCAGGAGGGTTGCTCGAGTCCAGGAGTTCAAGATAAGCCTGGACAACATAGCAAGACCTGATCTCTACAAAAAATCAAAAAGTTAGCTGGGCATGGTGGCACATACCTGTAGTCCCAGCTACTTGGGAGGCTGGGGCCAATGGGTAGCTTGAGCCCAGAAGGTTGAGGCTGCAATGAGCCATGATTGTGCCACTGCACTCCAGCCTGGGCAACAGAGTGAGATTCCAACTCAAAAGAAAAGAAAAGAAAAGAAAAGAAATGGAAAGAATGATAGCCGAGTTAGAGACTTAAAGGCTAGAAGTGGTAGGAGCTCTAGAGGAAATAAAATGAAAATAAAAAGGAAGATTACTTTAAAAATGAATGGCTAACAATAAAGGATGGATTGATGCATGCCAGGATATATGAGGTCCAACAATCAGGTTCACAAACCATCCTAGAAAAAGTGTCCCATCCCTCACAGCTGAATATCACTACAGTCACCTTCTAAATAACCAACCCCCCACCCCACCCTTGGGAAGCTATGCACCGATGCCAGTGCCTAGTCCATCCATCAAAGCAATTTTGGGACTCTTTTTCTGGAATGGTTATCAGAGCTGTTGTCATTTGTTGAGATCTGAGACAATTAAGTTCGCGAACTCGCTACTGTGTGCTTATGATGGCAGCACTGAACAAACATTGGATTCGAACATCCTCCCTACTCACCTAATCTGATCCCCAATGATTTTTTTTCTTTACCCAAAGGTAGAGGAAATATTGAAAGGAAGACATTTTGATGACATTCAGAGCATCATGAATAATACGACAATGGCTCTGGTGGCCATTACAGAAAGCAATCCAAAATTGCTTTGACGAGTGAACTAGGCACTGGCATCAGTGCACAGCTTCCCAAGGGGAGTATTTCAAAGGTGACCTTAGTGATATTCAGCAATGAGGGGTGGAGCACCTTTTCAAGGATGAGTTCATGGGCTTATCGGAACTTGTAAGCAAGATACATAAACAAATGGATTCATGGATTTTCGGAAGCATGGATATATACATGAATGCATAGATGGATGGATGCATGGATATATGCATGAATGGTGGGTTAAAATTATAGTGCAATGTGAACGATGCTTCCGGTACAGCCTAGCAATATTAAGGAGAAAAAGAGACAGTTACGCTGTAGGGGAAAGGGCTCATTGCAAAAGAAGGGGTTTCTGGTCCTTCTGAATTTAACCAAGGAGAAACATTTCAAGGTTTGCAGGACAGGGGTCTGAGAAATGATGGGCAAGCAACCCTGAGAGACACATAAATGGCTTTGAGGACAAAGTGAAATAGTCTTCTCCTCTCTCTCACATCTGAAAGTTGAAGTTTAGTATTCCAACCAGGCTTGGCCTATCAATCAATAAACACAGTCAATATTTCAAATTGGCACCGACCAACCAATTCACAAGCTTTTATTTCCCTGAACAAATGCCCTGACTCACATCAACCCCAAGAATGGAAGTCTGCATCCTTTCCAGTAGCAATGAGCCAATGTCTTAAAAAATAGTTATAGATTTAGAATTTTCAAAAGAGATAATGAGCAACTGCTAATAATGATTTGACGCCATCAGAGTTGGACCCAGCACAATTAATGCTACTGTCAAGTCTTGATAATACCATGAAGATAATTTAAGCTGGGAGCAAGGATATCTGCCAAGGCTTGCTCAACAACTGAACTGAATTTTCAAACTTACAGATGCAATTTTTTTCAGGCGGTGCAAATTCAAGTGAATTGAATTACAACAAAACGATGGTCTCTTGTACATTTCCTAGAACATTCAGAATTGAGAGGCAGATGTTCCCAGGGAGGAACCAGTTTGTAAGATTCTGGCCTGATTCCTCTGGAGTCGGATAGGGTGCTGACACGACAGGTAGCACCAGTTCAGAGCAGAATAATGGCGGACTTCTTGAGTCGTGACGTCTGTATTAGTTTCCCATGGCTGCTGTAACAAATTGCCACAGGTGTGGTGACCTAAAACAACAGAAGTTTATTTTCTTACAGTTCTGAAAACCAGAAGTCCAAAATCAAGGTATCACCAGAGTTGGCTCCTTCTGGAGGATCCGACGGAGGATCTGTCCTAGGCATCTCTCCTAGCTTCTGGTGGCTGCTGTCACTCCTGGGTATTCCCAGGCTTGCAGATGTATCATTTCATCTCTACCTCCATCTTCATATTACCTTCTCCTCTGTATGTCTTTGTCCCTTTTCTTCTCTTATAAAGACACTTGTGATTAGATTTAGGGTCCATCTTAATTCAGAATGATCTTGAGATTCTTATTGTAATTACCTCTGCAAAGGCCCCTTTTCCAAAGAAGGGCACATTCACAGGTTCTGAGTGGACATAAGTGACGGGGGAGGGGACACCACTCAACCCACTACAACTTCTTAGACAATAGCCTCCTGTCTACCTCCTATTTCATCTCCTACCCTGATTCCCATCACTCATTCATTCCAGGCTCACCCGTTTCCTGCCTTGTTCTCAAACACACCAAGCTCACCTTGAACCAGGAAGGCTGCTCCCTCTTCCAGGAAACATATGCTGCCATTTAGCCATTCATTCTCAGTTCCAGTGTCCCTGCCCCAAAGTGAACTTCCTAGACTGCTCTCTGTAAATTGGCATCTCATCTTCAGTCTCTCTCCATCACATTATTCTGTTTCATTGTATTCATGGTATTTACCACCATCTGGAATTATCGCAGATATCTGCTAACTCTTTTGTCTCCTTTCTTTCAAATATAAAGCTCCATGAGTTAAAAGTTCTCCCTGCCTTAATGACCAAAATGATAAGCTCTCCCATGATCTGAGCAATGTCTTTCCCTTTGGGGAATGTTCAGGAAGAGTTGTTAAGTAAATGATTGACAACGAAATATCGCCTAGAGCATTGCAGAGTCGGGTTCATTCTATGAGAAATTGTCTGACCTTCCAAAATGAAGGGAGTTTTTCAGAATCAAGACAAAAAGAGTTATCTTATCCAGAGGTAGAACATGGTTTAAAATAGGCATAAGGGGTGTATTCTTCAGGGTTGACCAGTCTCTGGACAGCATCCATCTAGCTCAGCAATGATCAGTGCGAACTTCGACAAGTTCCTTTGCCTGCCTATTTGAGCCTTTATTTCCTCATCAATAAAGTCAAGGGAAAATTATGACAAATAGAGTAAAGACTGTTTTGGATTGTTGCAAAGACCAAATGAGAGTACCGATATGAAGTGCTTAGCATAGCTCCTGTCTGTGTGGGTTGCCTCCCTAACAACTTGCCAACTCTTCCTGCTTTCTAGAAAAATCCCAGGTTTTATCAACCTCTTCTGAGAGGCTTCATTCAGAAAAGGTTCCCAGTTCTGGTGATGGAGATGAGTGAATCCTGATGAAGCTGAATTTGTGGACCAACAGCAGAGCTTTTGAATACTTACCAATGTCCAGGCCCCATCCCCAAATATTTGGACTCACCTGGCTGTGAAGGAGTCCAGGCATCACTGTGTTTTGTAAGCCCCATCATGTGATTCTAATGGGAAGCCAGGATTGAGAAGCACTTTTCTAAACCAACCACGGAAACTCCTTTTTTTGGTCAAGTGATCGTCTCAATAATTCACATAATTCAGGCATGTGACAACAACCTGGCCAATAAGCCAGGAGGAGGCAACATAAGCTGGGGATATTCTCGGAAAGATGTCTTTCCAGTTAGAAAAGGAACACAGGCAGAGATGTCGTTGTCATCCCTGGGTGGCACCATCCTTGTAGACTGTGTAGAGAGACTACACTGCATATATCACCTCTTCTGTAACTTTCTGTAAGTCAAAGTTATCTTGCTGGCAGTTATACATGGAACATCTGGTCAATATTCTGTCATCCAAGGATATAGGATCATCTGGACAATATCATTTTAAAAATTGCTTCATTAATTATTTGCCATGCATATGATTGCTACATTACTTGCATTTCTGTGCAAGTAACAGAAAACTTAAAGGTGAATTTATTTTACAAAAGTATTTGTTCTGTCACATAATGTGAAGTTTAGAGGTAGGATGGTTCCAGACCAGGGTTGAAAACATTACGAAGCATGATGATAAGGGTTCATGGTCTTTCTTTGTTTCTGATCTGACATCTTCAGACAGGATTTATTTTTACCTCATGGCCTCAAGGTAGCTGCTATAGTTCCAGGCATCACACAAAGGCAATGGCACCCAGGGTCAGAAAAGCAATTACAGATGTCTGGTGTCCCTCTTTGCAATGAAAGGATAGCTTTCCCAGAGTCCACCCCCAGCTGACTTACCTTCAGGGCTCATTAAGTTACCATATCAATCACTTGAACAAAGGAATGGAATTTCCATGACTGGTTTAAATGACCAACGAGTCTTCCAACTAAATCGGTCAATAAACATTTGTTTGCCTACAACATCCCAGGGCACTGGGGATACAGTGGTGAACAAAAACAGACATAACCCCTGCCCTCACTGGCATATATAAAGATAGATGTCCCATTGCCCTGCAAAGAAGTGGTAGGTCACTATATTCATTCATTCCACAAATATTTACTGACCTCCTACTGTGTACTGGACAGGGCCTGGACTCTCAGGATACATCCATGAATAGAACATAGAGTTCTGCCTTGGTGCAGCTTACATTCTAGTGGGAGGAGCAATAGGGTTGGCAGCCCCCGCAGGTCCCCTCCCACCGTGGGAGTTTTTCTGTCCTCTCAATAAATCTTACTTTCTCAACTTTCTGGCCATCTGTGTCCCTCATTCCTCCTGGGCACAAGACAAGAACCCCGACCTGAAGAGCTACAGAAGAACGTCGGGGCCGAAGAGGAAAAAAAAAAAAAAACAGAAGAGGAAGCAATAGTATAATAGGCGAATTGTACGATGTGTCTGAGGGCAAATGAGTGAAATGAAAAGGAGCAAGCAGAGGGAGGTGAGGGAGAGTAGAAGGGCCAGGTGGGTGACAGTGGAGTGACACCAGGTGACAATTGTAAGCTGGGTGGTCACCGTAGGCCTCACAGAGAAAATGACCAAGAACAAAGACACGAGGAGGTGAAGGATGAGCCGTGGGGATATTTGTGAGAAGAGCATTCTGGGTAGAGGGAACAGCCAACGCAAAGGCCCAGAGGCTGGAGCATGTGCTAGGGTGATCGAGGAACTGTGCGTGTGTCAACTCTGGTTGGCTCAGAGTGAGTCGGGGGTGGAAGGGAGGAGACAGGTCAGAGAGAAAGTTGTCAGAGGTATGGGCCACATAGAACCCTGGAAATTGAGAATAAGTGTTTGTATGTGGGACTTCTTTTCCTCACTCAGTCCTTAATTAATTGGTCTCGGGTCAATCGTCTAACCCTCCATCTGCATTTTCTACATCTTTCATTGATTGAGGGAGGACTTTGGCTTTCCCGTCTTAAATCTTTTGTCCGTCTGTATTATTTCTGGTTTTGAAAAATGTGACTCAGGAGGAACATGCAGTTGAAATACATGTGCTGAAGTAAGCCCAAGCTGTTGAACAATGGTTCTCCCGTCAGCAAAGACTCCCACGTGTCAGAGAGCAGAGCCCTGGACCAGGAGACCACAGGGTCCTGGGGCACATGTCAGCCCGGCTGCTTTACCGCTATGGGGCCTGGTGGCCTCTCGGGACTGCAGCTCCCGCTCTGTAAGACAGATTAACAGCCCCCTGGCCTCGGGTCTCTTCATCCCCGCACAGGTTTTCACGCCTGAGAAATCAGAACCCAGCTAACCGCACACAGTGTTCGTTTGGCACCTTGGATCTTTCTCTTCAAGCCTCTCTGAGGTGCCAAAGGAAACAGTCATTAAAGAGAATTGCGTCCCAGGCAGGCTAAACATGTGCTAATTTACTAGTTAGAAGCTGGAAAACAATTCCAGCCAGATGGAGGTGCCCTGCCCCTGTTACCAGCCAACAAATTGTTCACATTTTATTTCCCAGAGGGAGGCTCTGCTACAAGATAGCTGAGGGAAAATCAGGGTTCTTTTTCTACCCTTCACTTCAAATTCTGCTTTAAAATCTCAAATATTTTCAAGTGCTTAAAACAAATAGATAAACAAACAGAAACCCTGCGGGATAGACATTAGTAATAGATCTGTGAAAGTGTGCCCAAAGAGGAGATATGCTTGCCTTTGCAAGGTTGGAACATATCGTATCAAGTAAAAGGTATAAATCTGAATGCCAAGTCCCTTTCCTAAGCATTGACGTCTGTGGGTTTTAAAGCGAAAGTATCTTTGATCTGTCCTCTTAAAGCGACAGCGCCCCGCCAGCGTTTTCAAGGCTGAGCTGCCAGGGTTCCAGATACCCATCGCCCAGAGACCCCCTCATCCTGTCAATTCTCACTGTTCGTGGATCTTATCCAACAGATGTCAGCAAAAGTTTATTAATCACAGCTACTGTGAGGACGTCAGACACTGATTTTTCTTTTGTTTTGTTTTGTTTTATTTTGAGTTGAGTTGGAGTCTCACTCCATTGCCCAGGCTGGAGTGCAGGACACACTCACGGTCACCCCAGCATCGACCTGCTGGGCTCCAGCGTTCCTTCCGCCTCAGCCTTCCAAGTAGCTGGAACTACACGATGTGCCACCGTGACTGGCTAATTTTTTTATTTATCGTAGAGATGAGGTCTCTCCAAGTCGCCCAGGCTGTTCCCCAACCTATGGGCTCAGGCAATCCCCTCACCTCAGCCTCCCCAAATGCTGGGATTACAGGCTTCAGCAACCGCACTGGCCTGTTCTAAGCCTATTAATAATCATCATGGAAATTTAACTTATGTAGAACTTGCCATGTGTCAGACACTGCTTCGAGTGCTTGAATATCAATGTACTGCATTTCCATAGTCAACAACCCCCTATGGGGTCCATGAATGCCTCTTTTGCATTTGAGAAAACCGAGGCTCAGAGAAACTGAGTAAATTTCCTGACACCCTTCAGTGAGTGAGTAGCAGATTTGGGTTTCAAACCCAGTCAGTCTGACCCCAGACTTCACGTATTGAACCCTACCACACAGAAGCCATTTCCTGTGCAAACACAGCTTGTACTGTGCAGCTGGGAAGGGGATTCATGCTTACTAAGAGCTCAATAGGTGCCAGGCACTGTGTCGGAGCTGGATAGATATTTTTATTGAAGCTCAGAGAAACCGTATAATTAAAGCGAAGATTTGCATTCTACTCACTCGAAACCCGAGGCTCACAGCTTGAGTAGCATTTCCAGGGCCACACAACCACTCAGAGGTAGAGCTGGGATTTGAATCCAGTCTTGGGGACCCTAAAAGTCCACGAAATTGGGCTTTTTTCTATAGAACAGTTCTAACATTCCAGAGACCCTTTGAGGACACTTTCTATAGCCAAGTGTGTGTCAGACAAGCGAGTAACAGACAAGGAATGGCTGTAAGGTGACCCTGAGTGTTCATATTAATATTTATCAGGTATTGATGCCATACCAAGCAGTGGGATAAATGCTGGCCATCCAATGTTGACCAAAGTGGACACAGTTGCTGCCTTATGTAGTCCAGTGCAGAGGAAAGTTGTTAAACATAGGATGAATCACATCATCTCAGATGGCACAAAGGGCTAGTAAAACAAATAAAAAAATAAGAGGGGAGCTCAATTTCACTGGGGGAAAATGGGCAGTGAGGATTTAGCCTGGAACGTCTGCTTTATACACATATACTGAGCCATGAAGGATGAGGCAATGTTTGCAGAGAAAGTATGCCATAGAAGTGCACTGTAGCAGAGGCAGCAACATGTGCAAAGGCCCTGAGGCAGAAAGAAACTTGGCACCTTGAGGAGCAGAAAAGTTACTGTAGCTGCATTAGTATTGCTAGGGTAGGTCACAGAATAATGTTAGAGAGGTGAGCTTTTGGGGTTTCAGTCAGGGAAAGCCAGCAAGGAATAGGAGCAGCGGACACAGAGCAGAGCCATGAAAGTGAGTAGCTTAGAGGGGTTGGCTCAGGGAGTCAGCCAGCACCCTCCTGCACCCGTACTAGCCCTTTCATCCTCCTAACTATCTCTGAGACCTTGATTCAACCCCTGAAACTAGAGAGTCTTTTTGTCTTCCAACTGGCTTCGTTTTACCCACATCAGCCACCATGACCTTTTCCTCACAGGTTTTGGCATAAAATCAAAACTTCTTAGGTGAGCACGCCAGCCCCTTTGTGGCTTGGGGTTTGCCCGCCTCTCAGACCCTCTTCATCTCCCCCAGCCCATAGAAGTGAAGCACAACCATTATTCCAGGAGATCCCATAAACACCTTGCCTTGCACTGGCTGATGACTGGACAGATTATGTCCACAATCTTTTCTAGCTCTAACAACCCAAGAAAGAAGTGTGCCTGGGCTTATTTCCTCCCAGGGGAAGAGGAAGAGAAAGCTGTGGAAGAATGCTAAACACTCTCAGCCGGCTTCGTGGGTCTCCTTCTGGAGAGCCACTGGCAGTGAATGTCTGGCGAGTAACTGACAGTTTCCCGATGGCTTTGTGAAGGAGCCTTTCCTCGGCAAGAAAGCAGTGTTCACTGAGACCAGAAGGCAGGGGAGTGGCGGGCGACTCTGAAAGGATCTCTGAGCTGTGAGTGCAGGATCATCGAGTGACTATGAAATTACATCACTGGAAGAGTAGCACGCTGGTTGAATGATGATGCGTGTGTTTGTCTTCTTCCTGCTCAGGTGACCCCTGGCAGTCTGCTCTGCCCAGTTAAAAGACTCAGAAGTTCAGCTATGAAAAAGGAAGACAACAAAACAAAACAACAACTTCTGAACTATGCTGCAAAACTTTCCGCGTGCTTTTTGTCCCAGCAGCCAGACCTTCTGGCCTCCTGACCCATCTCCCACTGGCTGTGAAGAGTTTTCACTGGGAACTTCTGAGCCCCAAGGGTATTTTGACTCTGCCTCCTGCCCCATGGCAGCTTAGCCCTTGCCTCTCATCTGACTCCTCCCCACTGCCCACACCCGAACCCTGTCTTTTGACTTTTACCTCCTCTCCTGCTTCTCTGTGACCACTGGCTTCGGCCAGCCTCTGGCATCCTTCAGCTAGATTGCTGCTACTGCCTTCTGCTGGTCTTTTTGCTTTGTTCCAAGTTTTTTCTCTGCATTCTTGACAAAGAACTCCCTGCAACACAAATCTGACCACTTCCCCAGTGAGCTCCCTACTGCCTTTAGATTATAGACCTAAACCCTTAGCTGGGAGATCCCGAGTCGTTCTGTCTAGGCCAGATTCCAGGGCCGCACTCCTGGTCCATATTTCCAAGTACTGCCTATGGCTTTTCAATTGGCAATTGTGTGGCCAGCTCAAACTCAAATGTGGCAAAAACTTGCACTTGTATATTTCCTTCAAAACCTGATCTTTCTTGTGCGATTGTGATTCCAGCGTGAAGTTCAGCTCAGTTAACCAAGCCAGAAATCTGGGAGTCATCCTCAATACCTCCCTTGTCTTTGCCATGTACATTAAGTCCTAAAAGTTAAGAACTCTCAAATCCATCAACCTGTCTTGGGTGTCCCTAGCTCATCTGGGTAACTGAGACAGCCATGAGGACCCATCATTTTTGCCCATTGCACACAACAAGGACACCATGACCTTCCTAGATGACTGCATTTGTTTTGTGGGGCTGCCATAACAAAGTACCACAGATTAGGTGGCCTAAACAGCAGAAATGAATCTTCTCACAATTCCGCAAGCCCAAGGTTAAGGTGTCAGCAGGCCCCATTTTTCTGCATCCTTTCTCCCTGTCTTGTTGACGGCTATCTTCTCTCTGTATCTCCACATGGCCATTTCTCCGTGCCTGTCTCTGTCCTAATCTCCTCTTATGATGACACCAGCCATATTGGGTCAGGGTCCACCCATAAGACCTCATTTTGTCACA
The DNA here is from genome assembly GCA_963574415.1 of Tarsius wallacei. NCBI lineage: Eukaryota > Metazoa > Chordata > Mammalia > Primates > Tarsiidae > Tarsius > Tarsius wallacei. The sequence goes on from CAUYQG010101575.1 coordinate 18,976, forward strand.
GTCTCCTCTCGAACAGCCCTATCTCCAGACACATCCACATTTGGAAGTAAGTTAAAGATCAAGACTCCAAAACATGGATCTGAGGGGGACCCAGTTCAGCCTATAACAATGAAAAGCTCTAAGCGCACCACTCCCTTCAGTGCTTCCTCAGAGCCTTGGAATAAAATCAAAATATCTTAGGTGAGCACGCAAGCCCCCTTGTTATCTGATCCCTGGGTGCCTCTCATCATGTGACTATTTCCTCCAACCTGACCCTTCTGAATCAAAGCTCTGCCATGGCACCTTGCGGGTTCATAACTCCCTGCACAAGCAATTTCCTCTCATAAAAGTTTCATTGGCTTTTTCTTTTTTCACATTTTGTGAGGCATAATGGACACACAATAAACTACTTAAAGCGCATAATATAGGTACTATACATGATGGAATACCACACAGTCATAAAGGAGAGCAAAATCATGTCCTCTGCAAGTGGACTATCACAGAAACAAAAAACCAAATACCGCATGTTCTCACTCATAAGCAGTCCCTGATCACTGATCGCATGAGCACGAAGGTGGGAACAACAGATGCCAGACACTGCTAAAGGAGGAAGGGAGGAAAAAGAGATAAGGGGTACACAACAACGCTTTGGATACCAGGTCCACTATCGGGGGGGAGAGGGCCCGCCTGAAGCCCTGCATGCCTGCATGCAATTTACTTATGCAGTAAATCTTCACATGGACCCCACACCTCTATGACAAAATAAAAATTATTTTTTAAATAAAGTGCACAAGATAAAAGGCTTTGACGTGCATATATGCTTGTGAAGCCGTCACCACAATCTAGGTAACAAATATGTACGTCAGTCCCCAAATTTCCCCCTTGCCCTTTGTGTGCATCAAGGCCAGCATGACCTTCCTAGATGACTGCATTAGTTTGCTGGGGCTGCCATAACAAAGTATCACATACTAGGTGGTACTTTGCCCCCTATATCTCCCCACCTCCCTGCCCTCCCATCCACAGGCAAATATGAGTTGGCTTTCTGTCACTGTAGATTGGTCTGCAGAATTTTCTATCAATAGCATCATAAAGCATGTACGCTTTTTTTGTCTGGCTTCTTTCACTCGGCATAATTATTCTGAGATTTATCCATGTTGTTGCAGATATCAGCAGCTCGTTCCTTTTTATGTCTGTGCAGCATTCCATTGGATGGATAATAGCTGTACAATATGTTAATCTAGTCACATGTTGATGGGACATTTAGGTTGTTTTCTGCTTGGGGCTATTACAAATACAGTGCTATGGACATTCATGTACAAGTCTTTATCTGGACATAGGCCTGTCAACTGAAGAATCATGAGGTTCATAAATCTGAAGTGGAGAGCTTTATTTCTTACAAAGGGTTGCAGCCTGCAGGCTGGGAAACATATCTCTGACAGAAACCAAAAGTAGGCACTTTGAAGAAGGAAGGGTGAGACAGGAATTTATGCTGAACAGGTTGGCTAAATATACATATTCACAAGTTACAGAAGAAAATAGATATATTTATGAAGGGGAGGGTGCACACATGGTAAGCAAACATGCACGTTACATATGTCTCATGTTCACTTTGGGGTGAAGACAACATTCAAATGCATAAAAGTTAGGCTGTATTGGTCAAAAGGTGCAACGGAGGACACAGAGACATTCTGTGAACAGCCTCTGTACACCAGCCAGAACCAGTTCACGGTGGGTGGTCTCTTATTAGGAAGGAATTCTAGCTGATTGTTATGTCAGAACCACAAATAGGAAGAAGAGTCCAGCAAGTCTTCCCAAAGGGCTGGTTTCTGTTTAACCCTTAGGAAAGAGAGTCTAATAGTGGTTAGAAAGGGAAGGTGCAGTGAGGTGTGTCCAACCTCCTGGTCATGACCCGGAACTCAGTTTTGACATTTTCTCTGGTGTCTTCTTGGCCAAGAGGAGGTCACTGGGGGACTTAGAATTTTATTTTTATTTCACAACCTTTATTTTTCTTGAGTAAACACCTGGGAGTAGAATGACTGTGCCATTACTTCCTAGTAGATTCTGAATAATTAGACACTGAGCTGTAGAAAAGAATGATGCGTGTGAGCCTCTGCATATGGTTATTGGATACCTACAAGTGTCTACCAGTGAACCAAATTTTTTTTTTCTTTCTTCATCCTTCTGTCAGCTGTCCTCTGTGACCCACCAGTTTCTGCCCTGCTGATTTCCTGCTTTCAGAAGCAAAGAAGAATCCAGCTTTTCTTTGTAACTCAGGTTGTTTTGTGTACTTGGAGGCATCTTCCCAGTCATGACCGCACCTTCATGGTTCCAGGGTAGCCTTATAAGAGACCGTCTTGGCCTCTAAAGGCAGGACGAACTCGCTGCATGCCTATCTTGCCACAGGAGTCAGGAAAACATGCATTCATGTCATACACGTCTCTGTATTTTACCACCTTTTCCAGGCAGCCAATATGGATGGGTCAGAGACAGCTCTGGAAATCAGACTGCCTATGAGAAAAGAGATAGCCAGAGAAAGCTAGACAGACAGACCAGCAGGTCCCCCGGTTACAATGTAGCAAACTTCCAGCAGGACCCTCAGGCTGATACAATTACGTTGGTAAACAAGCTCCCTACAAGCCTTGCAAGCTAGAGCTTAAGTACTGGGATAGAAAAACAACCAATCAACGTTGCAAAGTGCTGACCAATCAGCTCACCATTAGGCCCCTACCTCCTGCCAATTGGTCCTTAGTACTGACCAGTCAGCTCACAGTTAGTGCTAGCCATTGGGCTGGGTCTTAGGGTTGTATAAGCACCAGGTTTCAGCTCCAAATTGGCAATCCCCTCGGGTCCCCTCCTGCTCTGGTAGCTTTTCTGCCCTCTCAATAAATCCTACTTTCTCAACTTTCCAACTGTCCATGTCCCTCATTACTCTTGGGCACGAGATAAGTGCCCAGATCTGAAGAGCTGCAGACGATCTTGGGAGCCAAAGAGCCGTGCACCTTGGAGGCTGGCTTGCCAGTGGACAGAGCCGGCTGAACCAGGAGAGTTGCAGGTAGAAGGGAAGACTCTGAAGCTGAGACACTTCTGGAGGCTGCAACACTCTCCGGACTTGGCTTGCCAGTCCATTAAAGCCAACACTTTGGGGGCTGTGTTTGCCAGCCTACCGAGTCAGCAACACTCTCAGGGCTTGCCTTGCCAGCTCATTAGAGTCAACGCTCCTGGGTCTAGACTTGCTAGCCCATCGAGCTGACCCTCTCCGGAACTCGGCTGGCCAACCCATTGAGCTGACACTCTCGAAGCCCAGGCTGACCTGAAAAATCTTATCACCTGGATTGGAAACCTGATTTGTGCCGTTCTCTTAGGTGCAAGACTTCATGCAAGATACTTAGCCTCCTATGCTTCAGTTTCCTTATCTGCAAAAAGCAGACCACAGTGTTTCTCTGAGGTTTAAGGGCAAAAGCACAGTGTCTAGCATGTAGTAACTTCTCTGAAAATGATATCATTATTATTATTCTGCCTCCCCTCAAACCAGACCCTCCCATCACTATGGCAACCCATGGGACAAAGGATCACAGGTGAGTTTTCCTTTGATGCTCCAAAAGTTTAGAGCACCGCCATCTTCTAGTAATCAGCTTTGAAGATGCCTTGGTAAGCTATTGTTTCATATCAGTGGGCCTGCATGCCTGTGTGAAGAGTGAATGGAAATAGCACTGATATCTTAAAGCAATTAGTTGGGGCAACAGGCACGCACAAAGGAATGAGAGTAAAACAAACTATATTAATGCATGGTCATTCACTGCCACTTTCCTTGAGATGATGTCAAATAGCTAAGGTAATGATGGTTAGTAGGGGGGCACATTGCAAGAAAAAAATAAATTTCCCCCCGTATGAATCCTGTTTACCTAATATTGAACCTTGATATGATTAATGTTATTCCCAGGTAATCCTGACCTATTAATATTCTTTAGCACATAGTACCTCTGGGAACATCACAAAGTTCAATGCTACTAGGAGTCTCTGAAATGTCTAGGGCTGAGTGCGGCTGTCTTTCAGGAATAATGATCTTTTTGAGCTCTGTCTGCTCTTTAGTTCTGTATCCTCCACGATGTGACTGTCAGCCACCCCTTTGCACACCTGTTTCCCTATGCTTCTCATCATCTTCTTTCAGTTGAGCAAAAATCAAGATAATTTGCCTTCGGTGCAGACTTCAGAGGCTTGGGTTTGCTTTGAGCAGTATGGCAACATTGTTTTTGGATCCTCTGTTGTATTTTTACATCGAGGTTGCTGACTCAATCTACTTCTTGCTGGGGATTCAAATAGGCAAAATCGCTGTAAAAATAACCACTGGTATATCAGCAACACGTCGTATCTGTGTAACAAAGTTAGGTGCTTTATTTTGTTAGTAGGAAGACAAAACTCTAAAATATTTTACGTATCTTGCGCAAAGTCTTGCAACTAAGAGAATGGTTTATTCTGAGCCAATGTGAGTGATTGCAGACTGGAGAAAACACACACTGGAGAAAACTTAAGTGGTCCTGAGGCAGTCGGGTTACAGTTTGGTTTTAGGGAGACAGGAGTTACAGGAAAGCACATAAATCATGCATGGAAGGCATACATTGGTTCTGCCCCCCAAAGATGGGATATCTTGAAGGGGGTGGATTCAGAGATTCTTTAATTTGCAGTTGGTTGGAAGAGTTAAAACTTTGTCTAAAGACTTGAAGCCTGAGGCGGAAGGATCACCGGAGCCCAGCAGGCCGAGGCTGCAGTGGCCAGGAACGGCCACTGCACTCCAGTCTGGGTAACAGAGAGAGACTCCAAATCAAAAAAAAAAAAAAAAGACTTGAAGCCAGTAGCGCTATTAGTTAAGATAAGGAAGTCTGGCTACATTTATCCAATCAACTGTTTGTGGGCACTTAGGTTGGCTCCATGATTTTGCTATTGTGAATAGTACTGCCTGAACATATGAGTACAGGTATCTTTTTTATGAATTGATTTATTTTCCTTGAGTGTATCCGTAGTCGTGGAATTGCTAGATCAGATGATAATGCAATTTTCAGTTCTTTGAGAAATCTCCACACTGTTTTCCATATAGGTTGAACTGATTCAGAAACAGAAAACCAAACACTGTGTGTTCTCACTCATGTGGGAGCTAAATGGTCACAAAGGCGGAAATAATAGACACTGGGGACACCAATAAGGGGGGAGGTGGGGAAGGGATTTAAGGTTCAGAAATTACTTGTGGGTTACAATGTTCAATATCTGGGGGGTAGGCCCCCTGAAACCCAGTCTCCACCACTACAAATATGCCCATGTAACAAGTGTGCATGTGTACTCCCAAATATAAAATAAAGATAAAAAATGAAAAAAAAAGATAAGGAGGTCTGCTATCTGTCATGTGATGCTACACAAGAATCAGGTTGGCAAGTAAGCCACATTATACTGGATTAACTTAAAATAACACATTTAACAAGATTTTTTGGTTTGTAAAGCATAACTTAACCCTTGCTTTGCATGGTCTTAGGTCTTGTTTACAATTTGGTATCTTATTGCCACAAAGAATTCATTCTGTCAGTCTTATGGTCTCTATTTTAATGTTAAAGCTGGTCAATTGTACCAAAACACCACAAGGGAGGGGGTACAACCTGTCACGTCTGATCTTGTCATGGCTGGGAATTCAGTTTTTAAATTTTTTTCTGGGGTCCCATTGGCCAAGAGGACATCTGTTCAGTCAGTTGTGGGGCTTAGAACTTTATTTTTAGTTTATTTTCATTTGAGATGTGCCCCCAAAGGGGGAAGTTTACAAATAGCTCAAGAGAGGCATTTCAATGCACTTGCTGGACCAATGACTTGGACTTCTTGGTTGTCTGGTATAGTCAGAGGGAGTGAAATCTCAGTTCCCTTAGTTGTCCACCAACCTCATAGGGAGGCTAATCTCTCATCCCCAGAATTGGAGCGAACAGGCTTAGAGATGTCAATTACACAGCATTCAAGGGAACTTGGCACCGCAGTCTCCATCTACTGAGACAAAGCGTGTCTCAGCCTTCCTTTCCTGATGTGTTTCCATCAGCTACTCAGAGGAGAGGCAGAGCTCAGACACCCCAGGAGTCTGCTCCTGTGCACATAGCAGGCATTTCCTAAATACACGATTGAGAAATACCTGGTCTAGGATGAAGCCAAGATTATGTATATACATCACTGTACATTCCTGGCACTTATAAGAGTATTGTACATGAAGTTTTTATTCTTGTTATTTTTAAGCTGTTTCAGTCCTAATTAAAACTGTGCTTGATTGAAATTCACAGCCTCCAAACACATCTCACTCCCCTCCCCACCACCCATTTTGTTGGTTCTTGTTTCCAACAGCTCCATGTCTGGCTGACACGGGCCCTGCTCAGCCTCCCTCTGCCTCCAACCTGGGTAATTACTTCGGTCCAAGCTGCAGCTCATTACCTCCCTGCAGGTGTTAACCGAAGCAAAGCTGACCTCTTAGGAGTTCATTAGTCAGACACGAGAGGTAGACTCTGATTGCGAGGCCTCTGTGATGGCACTGTGGACTAGACGTTCCTCTGTGTGAACAGCTTTACAGTGGCATGTTTAAAAGAAAAATAGTTATGACCTGCCATGTCATGGCTATGTCCCTGGAGGATGCCTTCTTGCCAAACTTTACCTTGGCATGATGCCACCCACTCGTATTTAGGGACCAGGAGAGAAATAACCCTTAAACTTGTTTTTCTGTTTGCTCTAAGGCCCTTGCCATACTCATTACTGAACACAGAGCTCTCCCTCTGAGAAAACCTTGGAAAAATTCTTAAGCAGTACTTCTCCGGAGCAGCTGGTGGTAAAGCCCTGCAGCCCAGTGCAATGGGAAAGGGGGCAGGTCTCGAAGGTTCAGACCTGAGTGTGAATTCCATCCTTCCCATTTGCTAGCTCTGCAGACATAGGCCTCTCTTTCATCTGCAAACTTGCAGGATCATGCCTAGCTTGCAGCTTGTGGCAAAGATTAGATGAAATAATACAGTATACAGAGAGGCCTGGTATTTAGCCTGTTCTCACTGATGGAAGTTGCCGGTGTTGTTTGTTTGTATGTATAGACATGTAACTCTTGCGGCCGTGTGCAAGACCAACACACACCACCTTAAAATAGGAAGGATCATTGAGAAAAAGCAGATGCAGGGAAGCCTTCCCTCTATTTGCCCAAAAACATGACATAGATTTACAAAGACGAAAGGTGTTCTGCTTCCCCCTCTCGAAAACAAAGATTAATCAGGAAGACAACTATAGTTTCTTATCAGGCTGGAGAAGTAGCTAGGGAATTCACATCTAACAAGGCTTGCTAGCTAGCTTTTACCTGCCATGTGTTTGCTGGCCCCTAGAGACTCAAAGTCCTTTTATTTATTTATTTTGTCTTGTCTAAAAATTTACTATTATTTGTTGAAAATGCTGTTTAAGCTGGAATTAAATGCCATCTCTCCGAGAACTACTCATTTCCCGGGCATCTCCCATGTATGTATGAAATATACACATTAATAAACTTCTGCTTGTTTTTCTCTTGTTAATTTGTCTTGTTGCAGGTATCTGTTACAACCAAGAATTTTTGAGGGTTGAAAAATGATTGTTCTTCCTCTGCAACTCTTATCTTTGTTTATTCCAGTTGAGGTACTAGGAAGTACCGAGACAAATTTGTGGCTAACACCTCCAGCAAGTGTCTAGGAATCCTTGGCATAGATTTTGTGTAACTAAATCTTGGTCCTGGTTCTCCCTCACTATATTGTTTGTTTGTTTGAATTTTTTAATTTGCAGCTTCTTGATTCATTAGTTGTAATTTATCATTATCTGAAATAGTGTAATCTCTTGGATAACTGCCTCATGGCCTGTTTGGAACAAGGTAAAACAGAAACATTCTAATATAAGATTAGAGAAAGACCGTGGCAGCCTCTGGCATTTCAATTTTCAGTGGTCAATTTTTAAAAATTTGGAAGAAAAAAATCAATATAGAGGCTTCCAAGAAAATGATGAATGTCCACTCTTTTTTTATTTTTATTTTTTGAGTTGGAGTCTCACTCCGTCGCCCAGACTGGAGTGCAGCAGCCGCTCCTGGCCACCGCAGCCTCGACCTGCCGGGCTCCGGCGATCCTTCCGCCTCAGTCTTCCAAGTAGCTGGAACTACAGGCGC
>CAUYQG010101578.1:0-55619 GCA_963574415.1 Tarsius wallacei
AGCTACTTGGAAGGCTGAGGCGGAAGGATCGCCGGAGCCCAGCAGGTCGAGGCTGCGGTGGCCGGGAGCGGCCACTGCACTCCAGTCTGGGCGACAGAGTGAGACTCCAACTCAAAAAAAATAAAAAATAAAAAAAATAAAAATAAATAAATAAATAAATAAATGCCATACTTTTAAAAGCTTATATCTGAAAACCAAGAGAATGTGTTTGTGTGTAGTGTGTGTGTGTGTGTGTGTGTGCATCTGTATATTATGCAATGTAAGTTTATTTGTATAAATTATATAATATGTAATGCTCATGCATAAAATTTCCTGGTTGTTTTTCTCTCCTTTTTGATTTCTATTTGTGGACATGAACCTAAAGCAGCAAGTGGCTGTTCTGGGCACTCCCATATTTGTAGCTGCGGGAAGTCCTTCAGCAGCAGGAGCCAAATCTTTTGGGTTCAGTATCTAGTATATGGACACTAGTAGGAGGACGATAACTACCTGCCAATCTCAGTTTTTAAGGAAAAGCATTCATCTACAAATGACTTTTAAGCTATCCATTGCTGCTAGAGGGAATTGTGAGGTGTTATCAATTTATCTTTATATGCATTATAATAAATACTCCATAAAGGCAGGAATGATTTCCTGTTCAGTTAACTACTGTGTCCTCAGCCCCTAGCACAATACCTGGCCCTTAGAAGGAGCTTCATGGATATTGCTGAATGAAGAACATAATTCAGTTTAGAGAAGAGAAGGAGGGAAGTGGTGGGCAGGTCAGCTATCCTCAACCCACACTCCTCACTCGGCTCAACAGTAGACAGGTTGAAGCTTCCCTGACCTAGCCATTTCTACTTCTTTCATGGAGACATGCTACACTATTCTCCAGTCCCTGATTGGTGTCCTGACCATCCTCTTCTTTCCTGATGAACTGCCATGTGCTTTCCTCCCTCTTTGCTGAATGATGTCCTGCCTCTTTTTTTTTTTTTTTTTGAGTTGGAGTCTCACTCTGTTGCCCAGACTAGAGTGCAGTGGCACGTTCCCGGCCACCACAGCCTTGACCTGCTGGACTCCGGCAATCCTTCTGCCTCAGCCTTCCAAGTAGCCAGAACTATAGACGTGCACTACCACACCGGGCTAATTTTTGATTTATTGTAGAGACGAGGTCTCGCCAGGTTGCCCAGGTGGGTCTTGAACCCACAGGCTCAGGCAATCCACTCGCCTCAGCCTCCCAAAGTGCTGGGATTACAGGTTGAGCCACCGAGCCCGGTCTGATGTCCTGTCTCTTAATGCCAATCTGGAAGAGATTTCATTCATCACGAGGTGTCTACCTAGCTGAGCTGCCCTTTCAGATGATTAGCAACTTGTGGAAATATTAGGTTGATGGAGAGTTGCCTATTATAAACCATCAAACTGGCATGAAGTAGGAAAGAGATAGAATTAACTCTGGTAAGACATAAGGGGAGTTGGGGTGAATGAAGGTTAATTTTCTATTACTTTATAATAACTCGTCCTGAAAACATAGTGACTTTGTTCAGGAAAAAAATAGGAAAGTTAAGTGAAGTATTGGGAGCTCAATCAGAAGATCGAAGTTAGAGAGTTCCAATGTCTTTATGCCGGACCGTCACTACTGAAAGAAGAAAGAGGAATAGTGGCCAATACAAATTATTCATTCTTTACAAAATCCAGTATTTTGCTTTGATATTTTAAGTTTTTTATATGTTTTTAGAACCATACTGGTTTCTATTAAAGACATTTAAGGATACTTTAGCCGTATGTTTCCATGCTAAGTTGAATTTCAAGCTTCTAATTATGAGCTTGGCTTATAATAACCTGCATACATACCACATGCATTTTTTTTTTCAGCACCTGATGGTATGCCAGCCTTTATGGTGTTTGCCTCTCTCTGACTTGTCTGCTTGGGCAATGCTGATGGGCTGCATCTGTGTTGGAGGAAAAGGAAGGAAGAAAGCAGTCTCTGATCCATTTGGGGGTATGAAAAGTCAGGCAGGTTTCCCAGCCCAGTAGCTTGAGCTGGTATGTGGGCCTCCTGCATGGGTTCTATTCCTAAATGCCTTCACAAACAACCAGATCTAGGCCCTCCCATGACTTCTACCTCAAGTCACCTGTGCTGCCCAGCAGACTTTGCTGGTGTGTCTTAGAAGCAGTGTATGGCTCATCAGGACTGGGTTCTGGTAGAATCTCAGCTCTGTTGTTCTTCTACTTGATGTTCCAGGCTTTCTCTAAGCTTTGAGTCCTTTTCTGATCCCTAGCTGAAGATTGGATTCTTTGGAATGTCACCCTGTTCCACTCATCACTTCTTCCTTTTAGGAGGTGATGGAGTCAAGAGTGGTAGCATGAGCCAGGACCTTAGGCTGAACCCTGCTTAGCTACCTCCTCCTGTGGGACTTGATACGTTTTTCAGTCTCTGTGCCTTTGTTTTTTCATTTGTAAAATTGTGTGCTTATAGTACGTTCTTCATAAATGTGTTGTGAAGGCTACATAAAAATATCTGACACATGTTGATAGTCTATAAATGCTAGTAACATGTATTTGAAGAAGGAAGAGCCTCCTTTCCCCAGTGCTAACAGCAGAAAGGATACTTATATGACCCTTGAGTAACTTGAGCTGGTTAAGGGAAAATAAATGGTGTATTGTTTATGAGAGAAAAATGTCCCCAAAATGCACCTTCTCAACTACTATTTACTGAGATTAAAATTAACATTCTGCTGAATAAAATATCCCTATAAGGGCAGGGGAGAGTGATTTTTAAATATAAAATAAAATTAATTTAAACAATTGAAATTTCTTGAGCATGATTTAAACTTTTGATGACTCTGCAGTCACTATGTGATGCCCATGTTATTTCAGGGTCATTATCATGAGCATTTCTACCACACACCTCCTTTTAACATGACATATTTTCAATAAGTGTTTGTTGTTAGAATGGATAGATATGAATGGACACCAATGATCGTTATTATATTATTGTAGATGGATACAGCGCTAGTAAAGACAATGTCAGATATTTCACTGCCTAGAATATTACCATGAAAAGCTCTTTGATTTCAAAGAACATCTTTTCTTTAAAGATGATGAAGTGATTTGCTTGGCATCACACAGCTAAGGGATATAGGAGGGCAAAGATACGAGCTTAACATGTTAAACTGGAAAGTAGGGTTGTCAGACAAAATACAGATGCCCAGTTACATCTACATTTCAGATAAACAATAAATATTTCTTAGGACATGCATCAAATATTGAATATTTTTTAGAATAAGTATGTCTAAAATAGTGAGTATTTTTAACATAAATATGTCTTAAATATTGACATTTCTCCTGCCTGTCCTTTAAATTGTTGAGGATCTCAGTCTAGAGGAAACTCACACCATCTCATTTTCAGGCCAGTGTGATTGTGTTCCAATGGCTTCAACTCTCCCTCCTCCAGACAATTCTGCCAAGCACATGCCCAGGTTAATGTCTTTAAAATTTGTCTAACAAGAGAAAGACAAATAGCCCAACAGAAAAATTGAAACATTTATGCACAAGCCATTGGCAGCAGAGAAATTACAAATGACTGAGAAACATATGAAAAGATTCTCAAACTCACTAATGTTTCAGTGAAATTCAAATTAAACTAATAATGGGATATCACATTATGATCAGGGCACTGAAAAATAAATGAAAAGAACAATAACAGCTAATGCTGAGAAGGATGTCCAAAAAAAAGGTACTCTCATACATACATCATGTAGAAATGTAAAATGATAATTTTTGAAAGCAGTCTACCAAAAGCCATTAAAATAAAAAATGCACATATATTTCAACACACAGGAATATTACCAGTCCTTGGCATCTATCTTATAAAAAGAAATCCGCCAGCACTTAAACACACATGCACTAGGATATTTACTGCAGAGGGCTTTGAAATACAAAAAAAAAAAATGTATATGAATAACCACCCTGGAATATTACATAACCATTAGAAAAAGAAATTAGAGCTTTAGCAGTATAACTGTTGATTAAGAGGGATTCCTATGAGTGAGAAAAGATGCAGAAACATGAATATATGATTCTATTTTTTAATAGTGACCCAACTCATTTAAAGCATTTGTAGCCAAGTGATGTATAAATGTCTGTGTGTATACACACACATTTTCATAAACATGAAATACACAGAAGGGTGCATCTTACAAAGTTGTCACCATGAGTTACCTTGGGTGGAGAGTGATAGAGACTTTTTGTGTGTTGTGAATTGATAGGGTCAAGAGCAGTTGCAAACACTCCTGCTGTGACTTTTAACAGTCACCCTTTGCCTATAAAATAATAATGTATACTAATCTCCCACTACCTGTCCTTGCTCTGTTTTCTTGATTTTGTATGACCATTTCTTATAACAACTTTCCAATTCAACCAAACTGATCTTCATACCAATCTCTTCATTCATTTTGGATTCCTTCCTGTTGCCACCCTCTACCTAAACCCCATTCTCACCCAAATAATAGCCCTCCCTTCTTTTCAGCCATTCCTTTAAGGGATTCATGAAGTTTCATTTGCTTTGTAGAGTTTCCTATTCACTCTGGCCTTCCTTTTTATATCTTCTTCATAATAGCGATAGTTCAGCTTTCACAGTAACCGTCCATTTGACATCTGCCCTATCAGTTTATCAGTTCACCTGTGCAGAGAACATTCCCTTGACCATTGGGCCTAGTGGATTTGCCCTAAGTGCATCAGACAGTGGTGGGTGAATTCATTAGTTCTCTTCTTCCAACTCATATTTATATACAACTTTCTTAGCCTAGATTCTGTGCTTGCTTTTTTTTTTCATTAAGTCATGCTTGCCATATTTTACTCTTTTGTATGTGAAAGGATGCCATCTGTTGCTCTGTCTCTCTGAGACTAGCATTACCTGTCTCGAGACCTCACTTTCTGTCTGGTTTCTCAGGCTTCTGACCTTTCTCTTCCTCATCTGTGTATCAGAGGCATTTATTACTGCTCCTGTGAATTATGTTGTAGACAGGGGTTAGATATACATTCATGAGTCGCTTAACAACCGAGATAATTCGGATAAATGTATCCTTAAGAGATTTCATAGCTGTGTGAACATCATCATAGGGTGCACTTCCACAAACCTAGATGGTATAGCCTACTATACACCTAGGCTATATGATGTAGCCTATTGCTCCAAGGCTACAAACCTTACAGCATGTTACTGTATTGATCACTGAACATAAAGGTAGGTATTTGCATATCTAAATATATAGAAGATATAATCAAAATATGGTATAATAACCTTATGGGATTCTATTTGCAGTACACGACCGTATGTCATTGTCATCAGTGAGAGCTTGCCACTTGATAGGCACCAAGCTCAGCATATTATATACAGCAACCATGCAAGCAGTGTTTCATGATTAGCCCTTTACAGATGGTGTGGAAAGGTTAGGCAAATTTCTCTGGGTCATGTGGCAGGTTAGTGGTTATAAGGGGCTGAACATTTGTGTTCCCCCATCATTCATATATTGAAATCTAACCCCAATGTGATAGTAGTATTTGGAAGTGGGGCTGGTGAGAGATAATTATGAGGGTCCCAGGAGGTACCCTTTTGAAAACATTTGGTGCCCTTATAAGAAGAGGCCAGAGAGCTAGCTAGCTTTTCTTATGAGTCATGTAAAAATTCAAGAAGAGGCAGTCTGCCATCCAGAAAATGACCCTCACCCAAACCAAGTCATGTTGGTACCCTGATCTCTGTAATCCAATTTCCGAAACTGTGAGAGAGAAATGTCTGTTGTTTGTAAGATGCTCCGATTGGCTAAGACAGCTTCTAAGATCTTATTCTTGTCCATGATCTTCTGCAAGACAGAACCAGCTTCAGCTTCAGCTAGGATCGAGAACAACGTACAGCAGTAGGCTGTAAGAAGTAAGAAGTAGCATGTAAGACGGAGCCGAATCCAAGCAGAAGGAGAACAGGACTCTTGGCAAATGCAGTTGCAGCTGGCCGGAGTATAGCAAGGGCAAAGATGGGAGTCAGAAGCCTGGGGATTATTATAGGGGGTCTTCCTCTGACCCTACAGGTGGTGTTTTCCACAATGAACTTAGAGGTCACAAGAAAATCCTTGTGTATTTACCTTGTGTGTATTTACCTCCTATCTCGAACTTCTCTTTATCTAAATCTTGGCAAAAATACCCAATGCCTTTCAGGACGTTCCCTGTCCTGCTGCTTCCCAAATTCAGTTGCTACTCAGAGTTAAAGCAAGCTCACCCTGGGGATGCTATATTAGTTCTTATCTGTCTGATTCTTCAGGTGTGTGCAAACTGTCTGCTCAACATTCAGGCAAATAAACACAAAATAATGCCCCCATCTGAAATGGGTACATTTCAAGCTCTTTGGAGTGTGCCCTGGCCTTTCACTCCCCTGGGAATATCAGAGAAGAGGAAATGTAGCCAATAGGTCCAGTTTCCTTTCACTTTCTGGGTAGGTAGGTACAGTCTCTGTGAGCTGTGGAATTCACAAATGCCCAGCGTGCTGCCAGCTGGGATCAAAGACAGAGTCAAAAGAGGCAGAAATAGCAAAAATCCAACTCCGTTGCCTTTGTAGCTTGCAGTCATTTAGTATTCCATCTCCATGAATTTCCCAGAGGGCATACAGGAGTTGTGTGCATTTAAGTTTTGACACATAGCTGTCCATTGTCCCATTCCTTTTGAGAGTATTCAAAAATTCACACTATTAGTCAAAGGAATCACCTGCAGGGTGATAAGAAGACAATAAGCTCACTAACTTGTCCAAATTGTTTTAAATAATTTCTGATTCAGAATGACCATATTTCTGCTCTTTCCCTTTTCCCCACCCTGCTCTACTTCTTCAGTCATTCCTGCTTCCATTCTGGTCCGATGGGGTCAAAACATCACAAAATGAACCCTTTTGGCATGAGTCTTATTCATTTTTGTTGTTGTTGTTGTTGTTGAAATATCAAAGATTTCGGTGTGCTCTCAGAAGGACTGTGTATAAAGAGACTGGGTTCTCTGGTCCTCATGTGAACTTTCTGAGGTCTCTGCAACACTAACAAAGTTCAGCTAGTTGGATGTTATGACTTTGAGTTTGTGTTTAAGGCACTATAAAATAAACATCAATACAATGCTGGCTCTTGTTTCATTTGAACTATTTAGCCCCCCAGGGCAGACTCCAGCAAATCTAGAAATCTGAGCATCACCGATTACTGAACTTTAAAGAAGGAATGAAGTTATGGATTAAGGGAGTCTGGGCTTCAAAAACTGCTTCTAACTTAAAG
This sequence comes from Tarsius wallacei, assembly GCA_963574415.1. Classification (NCBI taxonomy): domain Eukaryota; kingdom Metazoa; phylum Chordata; class Mammalia; order Primates; family Tarsiidae; genus Tarsius; species Tarsius wallacei. Next base: position 7,272 of record CAUYQG010101578.1, read on the forward strand.
TAAAGAGCACGGGCTCCTCATCAGCATTTCCTGAGCCATCTCTGGTTAGAAGTTGGCCCCATTGGAAGTCAGTCTACAGCCTGTCTCTATTCTTACAGAATTACAGGTTGCCATGGTTACAGTGGCTTCTGGAAATGAACTTCATAATTGCTGCATATTGCATATAAACAGCTGGATTCCCTCTTTCAATTTCACTCTGAAACAATGAAGGCCCAAGAAAATGGCCTTGTATTTGAATCATTGACATGCTAAAGACCATTATACTAGGAGTGAAGCATCATGGCACAGGCAAACTTGAAGAAATGATAAAGTCAGATTCCCGAGGCCCTATATATGTAGATGAATATGAAATGCATGTGTGATTCCACATATACAGAATCAGATTTGAAAAACTGAAAGAGTCCTTCTTTTCAAAGGACCATTCATCTCACTCCTGTTTTACAGGGTATGAAGCAGTAACCCAGAGAAGGAGAGTTTCCTATGCAAGGTCACACAGCAAGGCACAGGTAGAATTGGATTTCCAGAACAACCTGGTGCTGTGGAATCTGCTCCAGTGTGAGATTCAGAAACTGGGGCTTGAGTTCTGGCTTTGCTAAGAATCAGCTGTGTAATCTCCAAGTGTCATTTAATCTGGTGCTCTGTCTACCATCTATAAATTAAGGAAGTTGGGCAGAAAAATTGCTAGTGCATGTACTCAATAGCATTGTCTTTTAACAATGGTTGCTTAGAAACCATGATTAGTGGCTATCTCTACCTTAGACGTCAGCTGAAGTGGCTCTTTGTGGGCATCTAAGAGTCCCATACCACATTCCCCTTTAGAGAAACATATTGAATGTGGCTGTTAAAATAAAGTTGCTATGAGGAAGGTGAGATATTAATGACTGTTAATGCCTTAGCAAGGAATAGTTAATCAAGTTAGTTGTGTTGTGCGGTATTGAGGCACAGATGAGGGACTTTTCCTTGAAGAGGAGGATTGCTGGAAGGAGCTAATATTGAGGATTTATGGGAGAACCTAGGTTGACAGTGAGAGTTCATCTGGTTGGTTGAGAAGAGGAAGGAAGGTATGAACGGGTGCAAAAAGGAAATTAGAAAACCCATTTCACAGAATGATAGCTTTTTCTGTCTTTCCATTCACCCCTACAGTTGCCTGTCTCTACAAGAAAGCTTCAATAAATGCTCCCAAGGAAAGTTACATATAGAATAACAATGCTGCTAAGGTAATAATTTTATATAAAGAGCAATTGACCACATACAGATCTTAATAGAGAGATATTTCTCTGTCCTACCTAGACTCGCACTGGTAACCTTCCAGTTCAGCGTGTGAAGTCTGAGGCCAGCCTCATTGCTCTTCAGAGCTGATCAGTCTTTCTTCTCCCTCTGTCTGGTTGAAGGTCAGATCTACAAGGTGACCCTGCTGTGAAATACTGAATGTGACAAGGAGAGGCTTTCATTCTCCTCCTTGGAACTGGATTTTCTTTCCAGGGAGGAAGTGTTTTCTAGAAGTATTGAGGAGAAGAATATGTAGGATAGCACAATAACTCCTCTGGGGGTTTTTACCCCCTTTATGGAGCCCACAATAGGCTCACTTTAGGGAACAACAACAACAAACCCACAAACTAACAAAAAAAACTTTCTTTAACTCCCAGGTCTACAACTAGGGCTAAGAAAGGCCAACATGGGCCCATCTACCTCTCCTCAGATGGACACAAACCTCCTGGTAATCTGTAGACACTTAGTGTAGCTTGATCTATCTCTGATCCCCTTACAAATTTTACACAACTGCTGGTACACAAAGAGGCCCTTCCTAGATCTTTACATGTTATAGGTCTTATCATTTGATTATTTTTTCATCTTTTCTCATCTATCTCCTGCTGTTCCTGTCACTGATATATTTTGACCATTCAACAGTCTCCTAAAAGAAACATAGCTCTCCCCCTGTGCAAATACTCCCTCACGCTTCATGATTCTATCCATTCCATCAATTTCTTGAATCATGTCTTCCCCAAAATACAAACTGTTCTCTGAAGGAAGCAATTGGGTCCTTCATGTATTGAGCCTTTTTCAAAGGATCTAGCACTCAATTGCTATTTGTTCACACACACCCACACACATACACACACACACACACACACACATACACACACATTTTTTATATGCCTTAGAATTTTGATACCCATGATTGAATGCAAATCACTCATTAATTTTTAAATTGAGCATCTATGATGTGTTCCAAATTTTCATAAACAATATCTTAATTCCTCAAAGTCTTTTATTCAGGAACAAAGATAAATTAAAAACTAAACAAATAGGGAAGATGGAAGATTGTGCTAACAGAGTGAGTTTCAGTTCTACCACCACAGTCTGAGATCCCAGGACTACCAATTCTCTCTCGATTTGTATTTCTGTTCACACGTGGGAAAATCTAGAGGGAAGTTTCTGGTTTGTTGTAGGAGAAAGGAGGGGGATTGAGAGATGTTAACATATGTTTCTCTGGCCTTTGCTTCCAAGGATAAGCTAAGGAACAAAAAGATGTATGGATATAGAGCCTCTAGCTGTAATTGTTTTGCACAGTTCATTTTAGGAAAGTAATGCTTGGCTCTGTCCAGAGACAAATCAGAAGATTGCTGGATGGGGTGATGATGGAGACAAGTAGTGTTGCAGGACAGAACTTTTCATAACAGAACCATTTTCTTGTCTTAATGTAAACCTTATCCACTCTCCCAGGGCTGTCATTCCTACCTCTGTACCCTCAAGAGCAAAGGCAGCCAGTATAGTGACATTTTAATAATAATACTTTGTACTTATACAGCGCCTGTCAGCCAATGATCTCAAAATGCTTTTTCTGAGATTAACTCATTAATCCTCACAAGGATAAGTGACTTTCCCAAGGTCACAGAACAGTGAATGTCAGGGGCCAGCAAGAGAGCCTTGAGCTCCCTGGCTCACATTGAAGCTCCCAAGGCTGTCTACCTGCCTACCCACCACAAAGCCACCTCTGACATAGCTTAGACTCACAAAGCCACCATGAGTTTATAATTGCATGCTTCAGTCTTCTATGCAAATCCTTTTGTTTCTTCAGTCCAGTAGTCAGGCTTCTCTGTTTAGAATCTAACCATCTGTGGTTTTCTGGAAGGAGCAGAGATGGCTGGAATATATCACCTTGTAGAAAGGACCACGTTGATCCTTCTAAAGGAACAAACCAGCCTGAACACATGATGATTGGTGTTCCTCTTGAGGGTGTCTGGGAACCTTGATCCTCATGCCCTTTCTATGTTTTCTGTCCTCTTGAGGACCTGTGGTTAGGGATATCTGGCCTTTCCCAACCATAAACTCTCCAGCTTTTATTTATCCATTACTTACCTTTGGCTAAAATTTGGTTAATTGGGGACTCTAACATCATATTATGTAGTGATTTGTAATCCAGCAGTTAATGACTTCTCAGAAGGAAGGGGCTTTAGGACTACACGGCCTTAAGGAATCTGAATGTGTCTGGGGAAGATGGATTCATGCTCGAATAGACTATGGGAGAGAAAGTAGATTGTAAGCATGGGACTTGGGGTAGGGCACAGCTACACGCCGTTTTATCACAAAGGAACCTGCATATCAAATTTCCTCATTTGTTTGGGGGTTACAGCCCATTTCTTTCCAAGAGCTGCTAAACTGCTTATTTCTGTCCATTTGCTCTTGGGATACAAAACAAGGACAATATCTTATGTAAGGGAACTGGAACTTGCCCACACCTCTGCTCTGTTTTCTCTGAGTTCCTGCAGTAGAGTAGCAACAAGAGCTGACAGACCAGGAATGTGTATCTGCCGAACTTGGTTGAATCCTATCTATAGACCCCTTTATCACTGGTTTAAACAAGAACTAGTTGACCACCATTTGCTAAGCATGGCTGCTGTGGTGACTCCAGGCCAAGGAAGACTAAAGTGAAGAATCCAAGACAGCATTTAGACATTGTGGACAAAGAAATGAATAAAACCAACAGAAGGGGCACACCCGGTTCTACAGTGAAGGCCAAGTTTACATTTGTAACCCTGCAGGGGTTGGGAAGGAACCTGAACTCTGATTGCTATAGTTGTGTCTTCATACAACAATGCCAGCAAGCCATGTATCATAGTATTGTACTGAACAACTGTCTTATGCCCAGAGGAAACAGTTTTCTAATACAGCCCTAAGTACCCTAGCCTTTTCATATATAGAATTGGCAAACAGGTGGAGGCTCTGTCAATGTCTGATTCACTTTCCTGTGTATTTTAATGGAGAAGTCCTAGAAATAATGCTCCCCACAGTAAAAACTGTCTGACTCATTATGGACACAAAACTTGGGAATTTCAAACCATCCTTAGACCAGTGGAAGTGTGATCGAAGAGGCTGTGATACCAGGAAGCTTCTATCAGATTGCGGGATGCGCCACGCAGACCTTTTCTCCCCTCTCTTTCCAGTAAGACTGGAGCTGTCACCAAAGTGCACAATTGCCTCATTACCAGGGAGAGGAGCTGTGCACTGGGAACCTCCTCAGCCCCCTGGGGCACAGAGATCTAGGATAACAGTGTGGCAATGCACCCCCTGCTGGCTTTTATTGTATGCTAATGTAATGGGGCCATCAGTCTGAAGGCTGTCTGTGCATAGAAACAGGATTTCTTTTTGTCTAGTTGGAACAGTCATTTGAAATTCCAGCAAGTAGAAGTGAAAGTGAGTGTTCCAGGAGGGAGGGCAGGAGGAGGAGGACACCATTTAGAAAGGGAGGATGAATGGAAATGGGTAAAATAAAGATTTTTGTGTGGAAAATGAGAGAAATTCAGAGAGCTTTCTGTTTTAATGAAGTATAACTTAAACAAAATGCAGAGTAACGGACCAGCACGTACTTCTCATTGCAGAATACCAAAAGATATCCACAGGGCCAAGGTTGCACACAGCAGGGAAGACCAAGGTCACCCAACTTCTGAAGAATGAGGAATCGGGTACAGGCGCATCTCCAGAGTATGTTTCCTTAGGGAAGAGTTGCCACTTACTGTGTTCTTTTCCTTCTTTACGGAAATGACATAATTCTACTAATGTAATGCAAAAGGTTTTCATGCTGCCTTTGAAATAACTTTCTCTCATGCAGGCATCTATTTTCGGGAGTGACTTTGCAGACACAGTTATCAAGTACGTGGAAATAAAGAAAAAGTGAGGGAGAGGAGAAGAGGAGGGAGGAAGGAAGAGGAGGGACTGAGGGAGGGAACAAGGAAAGGAAATGAGGAAAGGAGGGAGGGAGGAACAAAGGGAGGGAAGACAGGAGGAAGGGTGGAGAACAAGGAAAGGAAAGAAGGAAAGGAAGGAGGGAGGGAGAAAGAAGGGAGGAAGGAAAGATGTCAGCTTAACTGATCATGAATCATATGCTAGACATGGTTTCCATTTTACTTTTGGAAGTTTTACTTAGACACCTACCTTATGTCCAGTACATTCTCAAGCAGGGGCTGACAGAAGGAGTTATATAAACTCACCGATGGGAAAGGTGCCTAGTCTCTATTCATCATTTCTATATCTCCAGTCTTTTTCAAGCTTCTGTCTGGATATGTCTGCACATATCTGGGAGTGTCTGCTCCCCAATAATTAGAATCCATCTCCTTTTCCAGCTGAGTACAGGGCTTTAAATTGGCAAGCAAGGCTTTGTTAATCTCTTGCTTTTGGAATTCTTCTGTGTACTATGATGGAGACTTGAGAATATATCAGGTGTGGATACACATCAGACACACATCTGAGGATTAATAATTTCTTCTAATAATACAGATTTAAATAAATAAAACAAGACCCCATGCAATGTCTAAGGTTTAGATCTATCATCAAAAGTAGTGTCCCCTTACATCGTTTTTTTTCATGATCGAAGTGTTCAGCATCATTGGGTCTTTTCATAATGTCACCCGTCTCCCCTTGGGTGTATCAAGGTCATTGATAGTATCAAGTCCATTTGGTATTAAAGAAAGAGAGCTGGAAGATGGACTCACACAGCACTACAGGTAGGAGGAGCTACCATCAGGACTCCTTCACTCTTGATCAAATACCCAGGTACAGCTGGGCACACTGGTATGCATGCACCTGTAAACCCGGCTACTAGGGAGATCAGCCTAGGAGTTTAAGGCCAGCCTGGGCAACATAGTGAGATCCTGTCTCAAAAAAGCAAAACAAAACAATGTTACTATGAGTTTTTAGTGGAAAACACTATTGTGGTATTTGAGAAATATCATGAGTGAGTTCATATAGCCATTTGCTTTATTAAAGATTCTAGATTCTTTGTAAACACTGTTCTGGATTATTCTCCATGGAAGGCAGGATTTAAAGTAGTTAGCAAGGCTGACTGGAAACAGTTCTGAGACCTAAATTCTGTCACCGGTCTGGCTGTGTATGGAAGGACAATTGTCAGGCCATCGTCCCTTATCTATACCTTAGTTCCTATCTGTAAAACAAAGTGTGTGAATTAGGTAAAATGTTGTAACTTCCAGCCTTCACATCCCATGTTTAATCTTCCAACTCCACACCAAGAATTCAGTTGGAACTTCAATCTCTGAACACTTCCAGGGGCTTTCTGCATTGGCACCCAAGGTTTCTTTGACTCTCTTAAACCTCCCTTGTCTTACACAAGATTTTAATCCTAATGTCCAACAAGGACAAAGAGAGTCAACTTCTGAAACAAAAAGATTGATGCTTTTATGGATGGGAGAGAAAGCAGAGGGCGATTGCTGCCCAAGCACGAGAATTCTATCTTGTAGGAATTTTTTTTCTTAACAGCAAATAAGGTTTATGGATTGCAATGAGGAGTCTGTGACATTAAAATAAGTCTTTTTACAGTATTTTCCCATTTAAGCCTCACATGAACAACATGCTGGATCGGGCCCGGAAAGGTAGACTCACTAGTTTTTCAATTTAGTTTGTTAATAGCCTGCCTTTCATAAAAGCATCAAGCACAATCACACCAATCCCTAAATCAATAGGATGATACAGCAATGCCTCAAAGAAATGATATTTTTGAAATAAATATATACCATTCGGCCAGGCCCGTTTGACATCAAATTTATATACTCAATAAGAAAGCACAATTAATGGTCCCGAACTGTATTTTGCTTCACCTATTTCACATTTCAAGAAGCACAGGATTTCTGAAGAAAAAAATAATAATAAAAGAAGAAAAGAAAAAGAGCAAAAAAGCATTCCATTCATAAATGGAATGAAGGTATTAGAAAACAATGCTGGGTTGTTGGTGCCTTCCTAGAAACCGTATATCTTACCTCCAATCTCATTTCTCTCTTTATTCTTGTGATTGCTCAGATGTTACCTTTTCAGAGAGGAATTTCCTGACATCTGGCATAAAACAGTTACCCATTTTCTCTCTGTCCATTTGCACTGTTCTTCATAGCATTATATTATATTTGTTTATTTTTACTCTCTCTTCCCAACAAATGTAAGCTCTGTGGGGGCTGGGCGTGTGCGATGGTGTTCATATCCCCGGCACCCAGAAAAGTTTCTAGCTTCTGAGAAGCATCTAAACTAGTTTCTTGAATGAATGAATGAATGGATAATTGAATAAATATCCCACTTTCCAAGGGATGCTGATCATGGTGCTGTGTGATTACAGTCACACAATAAAACATCAATAGAGGACAAACGTGTTCTCCACTTGCTCACTAAATCAAGTAATCAGTAAAGACTTCCTAGTTTTAATGCTGTGTCTCATTTGTGTGTGTGTGTGTGTGTATTGGAAGAGTATTCTATGCTATTATACATAATGCAAGATACTGATAAAACTATGCTAACTAAGGAGTATCACCAGGCTCCCCGCTACTCTTCTGTGTCTCCAGCTACTAGGGACCTTTTATCTTCACCTTCATAAGTTTTCTATTTTTTGCCTTCTAACTAACGTATCCATTTATGTCGGCCTAGTTTATATTGAGAGTGGAGAAAAACAAAATTTTCAAAATGTTACCATGAGTTTTTAGTGGAAAACACTATTATGGTATTTGAGAAATATCATTAAATGCAAGAATTTTAATTACTCTTGGTTGCTTAGTTGTGTTCCATTGAATCAGGCACGGGGTAATGTTGGACTATGTGGGATCGCAGGTTATATTGGGCTTTGGTGACCTCTGTATGATACTTGTCATAGTGCAAACTTCAACTCTTCTTCAGTTAGAAATGTCTCCCTGACAAGTACTGAGAGTACATTTCTATCATGAGTGCAAAGGTCTACTGCATCTGGATTGTCAAGACATTTGAGTTGATCCAACAAAAGTCATCCTTGTTGTTGAACTTCAACAATTAGGCCACATTGCAAAAAGTTACAGAACAAACATGGTACAGGAATACATGTTTCAGGTAAGAACAAGACTTAAGTTATTTCAATCAACTGAGGAAGTCAAAAAATCTCTGTAGCAATATTCAAACTGTACATTAAACATTTTGTCCTTAAGTTCTGCAAAAACTCATTTTCTCAAGAAATTAGTCATTTGAGGGCAAGGGAAAAAGACTAATGTTGAGACTGATCCATGAAAGATTTTTTTTTTAGAGATGAGGTCTTGTTCTGTCACCCAGGCTATCACAATCATAGCTAACTGTGTAGCCTCAAACTACCGAGCACAAACTTAGGGTGTGTGCCACCATGCTCAGTTAATTAAAAAAAAAATAGTTTTAGAGATGGAGGTCTCACTGTGTTACTAGGCTGCATTCAAACTCCTGGCTTCAACTGATCCTCTTGCCTCAGCCTCCTGAATAGTTAGGCTTCTAAGCATGAACCACTGTACTAGGCCCATGCAGAGCTTTGTATCCATTTTTTTGTACCCTAGGGACTGTGTCTTGGGACCAAAGCCAGCTTTGGTACTCTTTGTTCAGAATGTTTAACTAAAAAATACTTGGAGTATCTGATACCTCAAGCGTTTTCAAAAAAATCAAGTTATGTGCTAAAGAAGCCCATGTGCCTTTTCCATGTACCAACAAGAAGTTACTGTGCTTGTAGCTAAAAGAAAAAGACTGTTTATCATGTTTAGAGCATGCCACTGAAGCAGTGGCAGAAAAAACAATTCTGGAGGAAGAAAATTGATGGCATCTAAGAAATAATTTTAGGCCAGTGTCTATCTACTTTGCTGAAGGTTGCTCTGCCAAATTGTGGGGTAAAACAGATGTATATGTGATGGTCTCTTTGTTTCAGGAGAGATAAACTATATGCAAACAAGTACACCATAAGTCAGTGTGGAACACTTACAAACAGGGTTATGGGAGGCTGGGGTTGTATGGTCAAGCAGGATACAGAGAAGGATGCATTTGAGCCAGACTTTAAAATGCATCACCGCTACAGGTCTTCATGGGAATAACCACAATAACTGGAATAATGCTGATTATCCTAAAGACAGATATTGAGTTCAGCATGGAATATCAGTCTAGTTCGTTAATAATGAGTAGTCCCTCTTATCTCGCATATATTCTGTGCTAGGGACTGTGCTAAATGATGTAGAGTGGGTATGTCATTTAATCTTTGCAACCTCCCTATGAAAATAGTGGATATCATTATTGCTGGTTTTTTACAGGTGAGAAAAATGAAGCATAGAAATGTTAATAACTTGTTCATGGTTCCATAGAAGAAGGTGTCAAGGCTTAACCCTTAGTCTATGTGATGCCAAAACCATTGAAGCCAATCCTTCTTTAATAATAAAAGTTAAGCCAGGCTCGGTGGCTCAGCCTGTAATCCCGCACTTTGGGAGGCTGAGGTGAGTGGATTGCCTGAGCCCGTGGGTTTGAGACCACCTGGGCAACTTGGCGAGAGCTCATCTCTACAATAAATAAAAAAAAAATTAGCCGGGCATGGTAGCGCGCGCCTGTAGTTCCAGCTACTTGAAAGGCTGAGGCAGAAGGATCGCCGGAGCCCAGCAGGGCGAGGCTGCAGTGGCCGGGAGCGGTCACTGCACTCCAGTTTGGGTGACAGAGTGAGACTCCAACTCAAAAAAATATATATAATAATAATAATAAAAGTTAATTTTAACTGAGTATTAATAATGAATCAGGTGATTGTTCTGACTACTGTTTAAGTACAACTCATTTAGCACAACAACACTGTTGGTTAAGAACAACCATTTCTCATTTTACACATAAAGAAACAGAGGCAAAAACAGATCAAGCAACTTACTCAAAGTCACAAAACTAAGAAGTAGCAGAACTGGGATTTCGACTCTGGTAGTTGGTCCCATAGTCAAACTCATAAGCACTCTAATGCTTTTCAAATTTCATTGTATGTAAAATGTTCTCCACTCAGTTACTGCCCATTCTACCCCTTGGTGTAGCTTTTCACCACTTACCTGACTAGTTGTTTTCATTCACAGCCAAAACCACTTGCTGACCAGAGTGATGTAAAAGGTCCCATAAGTTCAAAAACGTCTCTGTAAAACCCAGTCAAGTTCTCAAATTTATAATCTTTAGATTCAATTCTTTCTAAAGGTCAGAATTAAAGAAAAAATGGATTGATGATGAGAAGAAAGACCTTTATCAAGGATAAAACCCTAGTTGTATTTAGCTTGAATGTTTGTCTTTGAAGGGATGGACCAGATGACTGAGCAGTTAGGAAGGGTGAGGAGAAAGGAGAGGCCCTGAAGGACAATTATGAAGGGGACTTCCTAGATACTCAGCAGGCAACCTTCTTGGCACTGGACACTGAGGAGGAAATGGGAATCTGCTCGAAGAGAAGACAGAATCCCTGATGGGGGAATAGATGAAGACAGATACAAATTCTGTTTGCCCTTACATCATTTTCCCTGACCTGAACTTGTTCTTTGAAACCACAGCCTAGCCTATTGTAGCAATCCCATAGGGTAATGAGGGAATATCAGCCCCAGTGCAGCCACACCTCTATATCTGCAGTGGGTACAGACACACAGAGAGAGGCTGGCATTGTGCAAAACACAAGGTCTGCAAAAGTGGATGATGTTGGCCAGTGTCACTTCTATGTCAGTGTGAAGGCAAGTGGCTGCTCTTTCTCTGGATGGGGCTTATTTATCGTAACTACCTCTGTCTCTCATGCTCTGGTCTAGTCAAAAGATCTGGTTTTAAGGCTGTGGTTTTCAATAAGAAGTTTAGAGTTTAGAGCAACACACTCAACCTCCTAGGTCACGATATCTTCAGGCATGTGTTGTTGTTATAGCTTCTATTTGTTGAACTGTAAATTAAATGTGCTGCACACGTAAAGTACTGCATACATAAAGTGCTTTTTCACAAAGTGCTGGTTTAGACAGCATCTTGAGTAACACTTTGAGGTGGGTGTTCTTAACTCAATTCCACAGGTCAGGGAATGGACATGTAGACACTCTGTTACTCATGGTCAGAAACATGAGGGAGGACAAGCCAGAATTGGAACTAAGTTTTGTTTCATTCCCAAGAGTTGGTTTTAACCACTACTGTCATTCTGTTTTCTTTAAATCGCACCTAAATTGTGTTGTGGCATGACAAAACAAAACAAATAAATATTGCTCCTTTTCAAGGGTTATGTTGAATGCATCAGTATACTGGAGATTTGAGGTTTTGATGCAGATAGGAGTATGGGTATATCCCTGATGTTCTATCTATCAAGCCAACAAGATCCCTTTGCAGGTTTTAGTTCCTGAAGCCTGACACTTCTGAATACCTGAAACCTTCACTGTGACTCTGGTTGTATTTGCTGCTGTTTTGAGTTGTGACTGCTTTTTGGCCTACAGTTTTGAGTGTAGAGATGGGGGGGGAAGGGGGTTAGGGATGAACGTAATTTAATTTAAATTGCATGTTTGAGCAACGCAGACACTTGGATATCATTCTTTCTGTACTAAAATATGCCACTCAGCATATTCATCTGGGTACAGTTAAACCTAAAATCTCCCACTTCCTGAGGCTGCCCTTCAGTAAATAGCATTAGAATTTGGATAGTGGACGCAAAACTAAGATTTGTGAGTCCTGAGTGCTTATTGGAAAACAACAGAGACCACAGATCAACCTAACATGAGTGGCATGCTCTTTTCAGTGGTGACGCTTGTGAGGTAGGGAAACAATCAAGAGATCAGTTCACCTTGACCACACAAGTCTACCCGCCAACCTATTGCAACAGACCTTGTCATCAGGAAATAGAGGATAACCTGTAACAAAAAGATATAAAGTGGTGCTGGCTTTAATTCAGAAAAAGAGTTCACAAAACATGAATTAGCACTATCCATCATTTACTCACACAAGAGGTTGGTAGCAAGTCCACTTTGTGGACAAGATGTTATAAACTCAGAATCATAAAGAGTTCATTTGTAGGTGGATCTCTTTTTTCTTTGGGCATAGACTCCAGTGTTGGCACAGGTGTTCACTCAATATCAGCACATGAAATGTCTGTGCTAGGTTTCCCTGCCTTCTCACCTGATCCAGCTAAACCAATCCTTTGTTTCAGAAAAGAGAAAACTTCTCAAGTGACTCATGAGTCTCTGATCATTGTTTCTGAGTTGTTTATTACAAAAGTAGTCTTTTTAAATTGGGGTTTAGTGTAGTAATATTGGAGATTAAGGATTTATTTCTTAAAAACACCTAGCACATAGGTCCAGGATACTATGAAACCTCCAGATGTTGAGTGCCATGCTTCCCTTGACCTGTGCTTGTTTTTTGCATGCCACGGACTGTGATTTTGTGTGGGTTTACACCAGTACAGAAAAGTTCATCTACAAACTGTCCAGCATCACATTTCTCAGGGTTACCGGTTTAGGGAGCTACTACTTGTCTCACCAAGACAACCAAGACCTTGTTAAAGCCCCTCAACTTTGTCACCATCTGGGCCCTCTTGCTTGTCCTCATTATTCAGTAATTCCTACCAACATCTGTCTAGTATTTTACACCTCTAAAATGATTTCCACACACAGAATTTTTTTTCATCCACACAACAATGTCCCCAAATGATTACTAATTTGTCTTTTTCACTTTAGAGTTGAAGAAACTGACTGAGATTCAAGTAATGACCCAGAAAGGAAGATATAAGAGAGCTAGGACTTAAACCTAAGCATTGGGGCAGTTGGCACAGTTTTCTGTCCTTCCTTCCCCTGCCATGTGCCCTGACATAGGCCTGACTCTCAGAACTTCCTTCACTTCTCAAGTTGCCACCACTTTCAGGCTAGTACAGTCCTGGAAGCTGACTCTCTGGGGTTCTGTTTAAAGTTCCGACCAAATACTTTATTTTTTTCCGTTTGTTTTCTACTCCTCTGCAAAATAGTCTATTCAATTAACTTCAGAACTGATCAACAATTAGCTTATTCATACCACAGGAAAGCTGATAAAATATAAAGTATGTGACCTTTCAAAATAGTTGGATTTTGAGAGTCCCCAAAATTAACTTCTCATAGTGAGATGTTAGACAATATGATGACTGAAGTGAGATGGTTCGAGTCTGTTCATACTGTGCCTTTTCAAGAATTTGTATTGCCCAAACTTCTTTGTCAGATTTGTCTTTGCTTTAGGGTCAATTTAGCTAAAATTAGGGTTGGGAAAACGACTATAGCATGATTTGGTAGAAGGTGGAAGAAAGAACAATTTTTAAGAGCATCTTTCACCCATAAAACTTCCTTGCTCTGCCAGTTATGAGGACTAACATTCTATAATTAGTCATTTTCTCCCTTTAGGTTACACATTTTTTCCCCCATATATTTCTTTTAAAGTGGAAAATGCTCAGAGAGCACACTTAATTAAATTATTTTCAATATCTAATACTTCATGGTGAATGAGATAATCGGATACTTTTCTGAATCAGAAAAAAAGCCATAGCACGTACCTGACAACTGATAAGCACTCTGTGAATATAACTATCAACATTTTATTATCATGAGAATGGGACTCAGGGCAGCATCTGTAGTTTGGACCACTATTAATGTACAGTGTCTATATGTGTCTTCTTAATGATTTGTGCTTTATTATTGGCTATGCAATCAAGAACAAGATATTTAATAACTCAGCTTCAATTTCCCCCATTTATAAATGGTATTAAATCAACACTTTCTACCTCATTGATGATTGTGAAGATTAAAACAAAAATCAGTGGATGTACTGAAATTTGCATTTGATCTAAATCATAAGATATCCCTTAAAAATAAAGGCATTCTTTATGTCCCCAACTACACACTCATGTGCTAGGAATGTCACAAATCTAACTGTCAGGCTACTGTGGTCCCCAGATGCTTTATCAGCAAAACCAAGAGGCTCCAGCTCTAGTTCAGCCTAGGAGCTCATAGCAAAAGGCTCATGCCAACTCCACTGGCCTGGAAGGAGAAAGTCATCCACTTAGCCCTTGTCAAGAACCCTTTTAGGGTTCTAGCTCTCTGATGATCAAGGTTGGCAAAACACAGCTCTTTGGGCATTGTTATAGAGAAGTCTCTGAGAGCTCTTAGGTTGAAGTGACTGAGACCTTGAAGTTCTACAGAATTTGTACATCCTGCTCCACATTCCAAAGTTGCTCAGAATGCTTCTGTCTTCATCCTGGGGGTTCCATGACAATAGGCCTCATACGTTGCATTTGTCAACACCTTGGGTGAGTAGCTATCACTCCCAAACCCATTCGTGTGTGTCTGCTAGATAGATCTATGCCTAGATTCCAGGTACCTCCACCTGGAGTTCACAGATAAGCCCTTCACAAACATATAAACCCCACCAAAGGAGAAGGCTTTCAGAATCTCTACCTTTCCCCATGACTCTTTGCAGCAGGGCACAGATCTCTACATTTGCTAAAGTTTCTGTGTGCTCAGTACTATCATCATCAGAGGTCTAACCGAGACTGTTCTGATTGTCCCCAACCTGATGAACCAAATCTGTGGGACAATCATGAAATTAAATTGCAAAACACCCAGAATTCCATCCATCCATGTGTTGGCAAAGATAAGAAGCATTCTCGTGCAATAAAAATAGCTGATGATGCCATCATTTAGCACTTCTTTGATTGCTGATCTTGGTTCAGCATCCAGCATTCCCATGTCATCCTTTGAGTCAGAATATTTAAAACTGCTTGCTACAATATTAGCAACTCTTTGCAGGCTCCAGAAAATACATGTTTAAGAGGCTGGACTGAAGGTCCTGACTCATGTATTTGTCAACAATAGCATCCACATCATGCTGATTATAGTGTTAGCAGGTCTCTAGTGGCAACCTCCTTTTCTATCAAATTACCCTATAATTTGGGATATAATCCCTGGTTATAATTCCTGATTTCTATGGACATTATCAAATCAATATATTACTCATATTTTTTCAATAATGTGTTTTCTGAACAAAAGACAACACATGCAAAACATAAGATAAAAATTGGGGCACATTTGTGTAGACCTCAAAGACCTGTACAGTACTCCCCCAACCATGTTCTTACCTAGAATTTGAGCCCCATGTGTCAAAATTGAGGCCTTAGTCACCATTCTGGTAGACATCATGTCTGGAAGAAAGACCACATTCCAAGACTTTTAAAAATTGGTCCCAGTGAAAGTCTACTATTCCACTTGGGAATGGAAAATAATTCCCCATTTAGACAGTTTTTGAGGGTTACAAGTATACCATAAAGGTGGAATATCCAGTGGCAATGTGTCTCAAGTCTCTTTTTCAAAACGAGATTTAGATGTTAGGCAAATGTGGGAAATCCTTGTCTCTCTACCAATAAGACCAGAGATGTTTGAAACAAGTACTTGTGACTGCATTTCTTATACTCAAGACATCTTTCATTACTCAGAGTTCAAAATTCTCTTGCTCTCCTATGACATCCCCAATATCCATGCACATTCTTCCCACTTGCATGCTGCCTCTTTGTTTCTTCTCTTGAATTGACTTTTCTTCTGGACTTCTTGATAGACATTAACATGCCTGCCTGCAATCACAGGGTTGCGCTCACTACTATACTTTCTGGCCATAGATCCTACATCCAACCACTCTCTCAAAATCTCAGCCTAGACCAGATCTCAAGCAGTGATGTTTGGGTAATTTAAAGTAACCACATAACTCTATAGAAAAATATCAAAATCTTATTACCCACCATATTCTTAAATCTCTGCTTTTCTGTTCCCCTGACTTTGCCTGATAGTTCTTTTAAAATACACACAACTCTGGAAAAGGGTAAATTTTATGTGTTATCAAACACGGACATCTCCATATGAATAACATTTTTATATCATTTTAAAAAGTATAGGAGAGAGGCAGGAGTCAGGTACAAAAAGGATCCCAAACTCCAGGCAACTAAGGTAGATAACAGCATTTCTGAAGAAGGAAATGAAGTCTTAGCTCCTGCAGGTAAAAACTGCTTACCACCTTCCCAATGTTGTGGAGAGCTGGCCCTGTGCAGCTCTTTTCTCCATGAACTACAACTGCCCGTCACAAAATATTTTGATAGGCACTCACCCCTGTGTGGATCTGGGCTGTAAATATTTGCTGATGTCCTAACTTTACAATGCACATATTGCATAAATATATGTTGATAAATAAACTTGGTAGCTGGTGTATGCATTGCATGTAAACTTTCTTTTTTTTAAGCAAAGATTTGAATTTTATAGACTGTAAAATATGGATATTGCTCTATTTATCTTGATGTACCTCTATGAAAAGGTGACGGCTGTGATTGGAAAGCTGTAGCATATAACTAAAGTAAGGTACTTTATTTAAAATTTTAGAATATTCCCTGACCAATATGTATAACCATAACTATCTTGAAAAATTAGTTGTTTATTGCATAAATATTTTCAAGAGCTCTGGTTGGAATTCTGAAGTGGCTTATAAACATTGTGAGAGAGGAGGAGCTGGTCACTGCTATAAACACAGAGCTCAAGATTTCTAGTTGCCAATGCAGAGAAAGAAGTCTAGTGATGAGAGACGTGCACCATTCTAGGTGGCAGAAAGGAGTAAAGTCATCAGATATGAACAATAATAACAATCTCTGGTCAGATTGTTAGAAAAAAATTATCTTTATTTTAAAAGAACTTACCCAGGGAAAACTTATTAAAAGAATCATACAGCAAAAGTTGCAGGCTTTGTGGGCAAGGTTTGGCATTTGTTGTATAACTGCTCCCTTTATTTTTATTTTACTTTTTAAAAAAAGCAACCCTTTGCAGTGGTTAATCTCTTTAATTTGCTTGCCCAATCTCTAGAGCAAAGTTTTCAAGATACTTCAGAATAACAGAAACCTTCTATTCAAGAGAGATCTTATGCTAAACCATAATAATCAAAATCAACCTGAGTGGGGTGACTGCGAGGTTGTTGCAAGTCCCAGGACTCTGTCTCTTCTTCCTTCTCTCTGCAGTCTCAGGTAAAACTAAGACAAATATGCACAAACCATGAGGGCTTCTGGGAATGCAGCTTAGGTATCTGAATATCTGCATCCCAGAGAATCCCAAGAACTTTTAGCAAAGTAACAAAAGCATGCAGTTGTTTAAAAAATCAACAACAACAACAAAAATACAACTCAGACCTTATATCAACAAGGAGGCACCAAACAGTTTGACAGGTGCTGTCTGCACATTTTGTCTATGGCACCACCATGTTCGGTCTCCCAAGCAAAAACCTTATTCTTATCTCCTGCATGCACCATGTCTTGGATAGAAATGCCTTTCCAATTTGCTTGCTCCCTTAATGTCCCAGTTCTACCAGAGAGCATGCACTTTTATCTCTTTATACCAGAATAACTGTGCAAGTCTCTTAACTGGTTCCTCTGCAGGCTTCTTTTAAACACCCCATGCTCTGCCCCAGCCAGTCTACCCCAGATAGGCCACGTTTCATAATTACATTACTGTGATTTGGTCTCCCTGTTCTCTCAATGACCTGAATTCAATTCAGTTCATTCAGTCATTGATCAGATATTTATGATGCCCAGCATTCAATGTGCTGGGAACTGCAGGATCCCCGATATATGTTAGAATCTCTGCCTTCTATTAGAGGAGATAAGACAGTGACAAATTCCTGTGATAGAGAGTGGGATGCGACAAGAGTCATTTGAGTAGTGCAAGCAAAGTTCGATAAAGTAGCTAGAGAAAATTTCTGGCTGGTAAGATTGGAAAAGACTTGAAACAGCATTGAAAAATTAGTAGGAAGTTACTACATGAAGATGGTACTTTTAGGGCACTGTGGTTGACAGCAAGGCCTGAGCAGGGGTGTGAAATAGGAAAGCATGGAAGTTATTCTGAAAATGATGGCCACATAATTTTACTAGGTGAGTGATAGACTGGACTTGGATAATGCACTAAGCCAAGTTTGTGGAAGGCCCAGAATGCCAGACCAAGGAGTTTTAATTGTGTTTAGTAGATTTTGGAGAAAAACCAAAGGTTTTTGAAATCTATAGGCCCTATGATTAGGTGAATGCATTTTTATTTTTCACGGGAATGCTATAGTGAAAGGACTTTGAGTGTTAGAAAACTTATAGATTAAAATTTATATTACAGCTACTTCTTCACCTTTCTGGATTATGATAAGTGAGAATGAATAAAACAATCATTAAACATTTGTATTTCTAAATGTATGTATAGACTGTGAAATGTTGATGCTAAGTGCAAAGTGAGGAAAGGGTTTTGGAAAATTCAAGAAAGATTGACTGTGGAATTTTCTGAACATATAAAATACAGAGGAATTATGTTTGGTTACATTGGGAAATAAGAAAATATTTGTCTTTAACCTTTTCACTCCAATATTGGACATTACACCTCCCTGACCCTCTCAATATTCTTACTGGAAGGAAGGTATTTGCTTTGATTCCTGTTTGCATTTTCTAGCATGTAGCAGAGAGCCTGGTTCATAACAACCATTCAATAAGAGTTGCTTGAATGAATGATCTCTCAAATTCCATCAAAGCTTCCGCTATAGAGAAAAATCTGTGACTAAATGCATGTTAAAGAATAAATGGTTGTGTATATGCTAAGAGGAATTTCCCTTATAAGTGATGAATATGGAATAGTCCATTGGCAAGTAAGTCCAAAATTAATGTCAGTACACCTAGAAGAGTGTGAGTATGAAGGGCAACAGTGGTCTATGCAGCTGGGTTCCCCATTGACGAATTCCCTCTTTTTCTGCATTTGGGGCTCCTTGATTCCCATGTGAAGGCTGAGACTCTAGATATTATCTTTGCCAAGTAAAACTCTCTTTAACTGAACTCATTCTGTCTCCCCCTGGCCAATGGCAGGAGAAGGGCCTATGGAAAGCCCCTGATTCAATCCTTTTAGATAATCCCAGTTTTTTTTCTGATGGTGAAGAAAGCCCTGTGCTATAATCCTCCTGTGTGTGTGTTACTGGGTTCTATGTCCAGGGTATTGATTACCTGACCTCCTTGTCTTCAGGGAAAAAAAACAAGACAAAACAAACAAACAAACAAATAAAAACACACTTTACCCTTTCATATGAAAATCCTCCCATAGTTGAACGACCTTCACTCTGCCATAGTGGACTGTATCTATGTTAAGTCTTGTTTCTTTAGCACTTAGGAATGTTGCTATGCCTTTTGTTAATGGTTTTCAACTTGTCTTCTCCAATTACGAGCCTACTGCATATAGCATAGACAGATGATTGTCATTCAAGGAGGTGACCAGTATTTACTAAGAGGAGGCAGATGCCATAGTGGTGCAATTCTGGACATCTGAAGTATTTATATCCAAATATTTATCTCTACATTGGTGTTAAATTGCCATCATTCCATCCACTTGAACCTGGTAGAGAGTTTCCATCCTCCGTTTTAAAATTTTCAGAGGCATTTTGGAAAAAAGACAGCAAGAATACAAAAATTTCAATAAATGCTACTATAGGACAATATTCTCCAATAATATTATCCTGTGTATGTCAACAAAATCTTACCGTAACACTATGAACTAATCTAATAAAAATTTCTGTGTATCTTTCATTTTTTTTTTTTGCTATTATAATATCAAGGGAATACACTAACAGAACATTTTTAGTTTTAAGCGACAGAAATGCAGCTCAAACTAACATAAACCAAAGGTTTTGTAAATGATACATTGCCTCATATAACTAAGAAGGACAGTAGGGTGTGATTTTGGGCCCGAGAGATTCAAATAGCATCAATAGGGATCCATGCTTCTTTCTCCAGTTCCTAGATAGCTTCTTTTCATGCAACAGACATGACCGTTTTCGGAACATTGTGTTCCCACCTGAAAAGACAACATCTTCTTTGACAGATATATTTGTTTCCTATTGGTATTGTAACCAATTACCATTAATACGGTGACTTAAAGCAACACAACTTTATTATCTTAGAGTTTGGAGGCCAGAACCCTGAAACGATCCTCATGGGGCTAAAATTGAGGAGGCGGGGCTGCTTTCCTTTCTGCAGACTCTAGGGGAAAGTCATTTCCTTTTGTTATCCTACCTCTAGAGATTGCCTGCATCCAATAGCTTGTTGCCCCTCCCTCCATCTTCAAAGCAACTGCATCATTCTGACCCTACTTTTATTGTCACATCTCTTTCTCTAACTCACTTGCCTTCCTAGTTCACATATGGGGATCCTTGTGATTACGTTGGACTTGGCCCATATGATACAGGATAATCTTATCATTTTAACTTTTTTTTAACTAAATTATATCTGAAAAGTACATTTTGCTATACAAGGTAACGTATTCCCAAGCTCTGGGGAGAAAGATATAGAAATATTTAAGGAAGCCACTATTCTGCTTACCATGAGAGGTTTGGCAAAAATGTTCTAGGAAGGACCTAGTTTGGCTTCTGTAGGGTGCTTATCTTCCACCAATCTCTGTGCTTAGGAATAGTATATGGTGATTGGCTAGCCTTGGTCACATAAGGCCAAGCCTTACGGTGAGGGAGCAAGGGATGGTGGTTTTAGCTCTAATCATACCACATGGAATGGTTTCTCTGCAGGAAAAAAAAAAGCAGAGTGGGGCAAAGGAATACTGTTGAAGAGATGCTTACCAATATCCATTGCATGAGAGAGGCAGATAGGTGGACATATTTGTCTAGTTTCTAACCCTTGTGAAAAGAGCACTATGAGTTAAGTATTGCCCACTGAAGAATACTCTTTTTTTTTTTTTTTGAGTTGGAGTCTCACTCTGTTGCCCAGACTGGAGTGCAGTGGCACGCTCCCAGCCACTGCAGCCTCGACCTGCTGGGCTCTGGAGAGCCTTCCGCCTCAGCCTTCCAAGAAGCCGGGACTACAGGAGTGCGCTACCATGCCTGGCTAATTTTTTATTTATTTTAGAGACAGGGTTCACCAAGTTGCCGGGATGGGTTGCAAATCTGCGGGCTCAGGCAATCCACTTGCCTCAGTCTCCCAAAGTACTGGGATTACAGGCTGAGCCATTGAGCCGAGCCGAAGAATCCTCTTTTAAAACATAACTGTTTTTTTAATCCAGTCCTCTTTTGATGGACACCATGGTTGGTCCCATGATCTTGCTATTGTGAGCAATGCTGCGATAAACATACGTGTGCAGGTATCTTTTCTGATTTGAGTTCTTCAGGGTATATTCCCAGTAGGGGGATTGAAGGGTCATATGGAAGGTGAATTTTTAGAGCTTTTAGGAGTCACTGCACTGATTTCCACAGAGGCTGCACTAGTTTACACTCCCACCAACAGTGTAGAAGTGTTCCCTTTTCACCACATCCTCCCCAGCATCTGTTATTTTTTAAAAGAACACAATCATGAATTTCGCAGCAACCTGGATGGAATTAGAGTTTATAATACTGAATGATCTCTCACAGAAACAAAGATCTGAGTATCACATGTTCTCACTCATAAGTGAACCTTGAACAACTATCGTAATACTATATAAGAAAAGGATTGACAGTGGTGGGAAACTATGGTGGGGGCAGGGAGAGGAAGGGAGGTGGGGTTAATGGTAGTCAATATCTGTCTGGGGTTGGGGAGGCACACCTCATCAACAAGGGTGCCTACACAATGCATATTTGTATACCTAACCCTCAACTGTACCCCACAATTTTAAAATAAAAAATATGTATTAGAAAAAGAAAAAACAAATAAAACGTAACTATTGAACTTTGAATGGGCTGAATATTCATGTTTAGTCACATATCAGTGTGAAGGTATTTATCAATATCTTAATCTTCATGCTGGGATTAGCTGAGGCTGTGAGTTTTTTGGGAGGAGAAGGTTAGAGGACCTCAAGATGGGATGCCCCAAAGAAAGAATGAAAGGATGGTCACAAACAGGAAAGTGTACCTAACCCCTTGCAAGCTGATCCTGGGCCAATTCTGATTCTTCTCATGTCAACATGTCAATGGATCCTTAGTTAATGGACCAATCTTCCCTTTCATCTACTTCTAGCCCATCTACTTCCTATCCCATCCTGAAAACTATTCACTACTTCTTCAAAACTCCTATCCCTTATGCCTAAAAATGGTCAGATCTGCTCTGTCCCCAGGGCCCAAGGGAAAGGCAATTCTTCATAGGCAGAGCTATCCCTCCAAGGGCAGCAGCTCATCTCCATTTGGGCATTAATTCATAATCAAACATTGATGAATCATGCTATTTTACTAAAAAGCACAGTCCTTAAGTCAACCACCTAATCTAAGGGAAGAAATTAAACTCTAAACCAACATAAACACATTACAAGTCATTAGTGTAATTAAAAAGGAATGTATAATTAAAACATTTGTGTATTTTAGCTCAAATTCATCTGCGGTCGGAAATTTTAATGAACTGTTCATCAAAGAAGTCTCGGGAGTCTGGGGATAAGTTTAGCATAACAAGAAACTGAATGTTTTCTTCCCCTCTGCTTCAGGAACCCCATTCCCTCTGGTTTCTAAAAAGCAACCTGTCATTGGTTCCACCAAACTAATAATGATTCTAAGTGGTTATGATTGCTTCCGTGTTTTAAACTGATGTTATCTTTTTATCCCTTAAGAATCATGTTTTTCATAATTACTTCTCTTTTGTCCTTTCCTTAAGACAAATGATTTTGTAATTAGCGATGAAGGAAGGAGTCGTCACTCCAAGACATCTGTCAAGTTGTCAGAAAGTATGTCTCCCTGTAGCTATATTTAAACTTTCTGTTTAATAGCCTTTTGCTTTATTTCACAAGAACATCTCTACGGAATCATGCCCAGGATCCCCTAATGATCAGGTTCTATAAAACACAGAGCAATTAGATTGTAAGAAATATCGGTCCCCAGAACGTCCTTCCTATTCACAATGTGCACCTCTCCCTCCTAGCAGTCCCTTCAGCCTGACTCCCCACCCACGCAGATGTGCCTGTTCTGTGGGCTCCAGTTTTAGATTTTAGTGGATGAGATGGTTGAGTGTGTCAACAATTAGGCTGACATTTTCCCTAACTTCTGCGTTTGGTTCTAACAATGCTCTGTCTGCAAACGAATGGGAGCTATTGTGTGAAGCAGAGACTTTTCCCTTGGAGGGAGTGAAACCACATCAGGGCTGTGTATTTTCTGTGCACCCTATAGAGAAATGACGTATTTGCTCACATGTCTGCTGTTCCTCTGTATCATTTGCAGCAAGGAACAGCCTCTCAGTGACTCCTAAAGTCTCATTTCTTAGGATCAGAATCCAGACTGACAGAAATATCCTGTGGAGTGCTGAGAAATATGGACAGCTTGTCTTAGGACAGGATTCAAGATTATTGTTGATCTCCAATTCGGATGCCATTCTGTCAATTGCTAAAACTCCAAATCTCACAGCAATCTCAAACTGCTCTGATCACTCACTCTCTTTATTCTTCCATAGTCCCTTTCACCCATGACTCTTGTTTTTCATTAGAGAAAACTAGGCAAAGAGAGTTCAGTGATTTTCTAAGAGTTTTACACAAGTATCAGACATATCAGAGACAACAAATCTTACTGAACTGCAGTCTGATTGTGACTTTCTAACCAGCCTTGGAAGAGATACAAGATGAGACTGGACATGTTGAACAAATGGACACATTAAATTCCTTTCATGTTTTTGGAAAAGTTTGTAGTTGAGGTCATTTACCCCATTTTTTGAGCACCCTTCCAGGTACTCCCTTCTTGAAGTTATCCATACCTCTGTCGTCTTGGATTCCTTAAAGATCAAAAAGCCTCTAGGAGACCAAACAACAACAACTACAGCAAATTATTATTATAAGTTAGAATTCAGAAAAGCCGGGCTCAGTGGCTCAGCCTGTAATCCCGCGCCTTTGGGAGGCTGAGGTGAGTGGATTGCCTGAGCCCGAGGGTTCGAGACCCGCCTGGGCAACTTGGTGAGACCTCATTTCTACAATAAATAAAAAAAAAAAATCAGCTGGGCGTGGTAGCGCGCGCCTGTAGTTCCGGCTGCTCCGAAGGCTGAGGCGGAAGGATCACCGGAGCCCAGCAGGTCGAGGCTGCGGTGGCCGGGAGCGGCCACTGCACTCCAGTCTGGGTGACAGACTCAAAAAAAAAAAAAGAATTCAGGCATCAGAAAGCTAAAAACATCAAGACTTTTGTTTTCTAATGGGATTGGAGACTGTTCCTGAATCCCCTCTCATCATCCCACATGGTAGCTGCTGATTCTTTCTGCCTGGGTGAGGTGCTTGAGCAAGCTACAAGACAGGAGAAAAGATGCAACAGATTCGGAGGCTGGAATGACAAGAAAAGTCATTAGATCATTAGGCTACTTTCCTGATTAGTTTTCCAAGTGATCCCTTCGCGGATCTCATGGATCATGATGGTATTTAAAGATACAATGACATCACAAATGCCTCTAAACTGCACTTATCTTTTTCTATTCCAAATGCTATGACTCCCTTGTGGTTATTTCCATGTTCCTTCTATTATTTTCATTCCTATTTCATCTTTTTTCTTAAAACCATTTTTCACATCAGTGTCAGACTGATCATCTTAAAACACTAGTTGCATTGCTTTCTTGTCTTTCTGCTGTCAAGAAGCTGAAAAGTCTCCCTGACACCCACAGGTTAACTCATGGCCTGGTGTCTCCCGCCTTCATCACATCCATCCTCATTGTTTGTCATTATTCAGCAAGGCTATGCCGAGCTCGTTAAATGGGGCACCTCCCTTTGCCATACCCACTCCATCCTCATTCCTACTGGTTCAAGCTTATAGGCAGTATTATAGAAAGTAGAAATATTGAAAAGATCTAAGACATTAAGAATGCCAAGTAGCTGCCATGCTGGTCTTGGTTTCTCCACTTCTTAACTGCTTTCAAGTAAGCGAAATAAATCAACTTTTGTCTTGTTTAGGTCACCCACTTTTTAGTCCTTTGTTGATTACTAGCAGCTGAATGCAATTCTTAACTGACTACAAATGGATGAAAACAACTGATCACACCTGTTTTACCTGTAGCATCTGTTATATGTATTCAAAGACAGGTAATCCCTTCCACAGCTCCCTCAAGTCTTTTGGTTGTTGGTTTCTTTCTGTATTCATTCGTTTGTTTAAAATACTGTATAGGATGCTCAGGAATTCTGAAAATATTTCACTTTAGCCCTCACTTGTAAGGTGCTACCCAACCAGCACATCTAATATTGACCCCTGGACTCTTCTCCAGCCAAGATCTGGCTGACAAATACTCAAAGAGGAAAAATAATATAAACATAAAGCCACGTCTCCTCCCAATATTCCACTTGTCAATAATTGATATGGTCTTAGTGGTTTCCAACCTTCTATATGAACTGGTAAATATATAGAGGCACATCTTGAGTGCAGAGAGGTAACCAAGCCAACTTTTTATAATGTTTTGTATGGAGGAAATTGAAACTTGATTAGGCCAGCATCAACTGAGTAAATTGGGTATACTATATTGAGGAAGAAAATCTCAGAATGAGAATTGTAAAAGCTGGATAGCCATTTGAAAAACATTTGCTGTTTGTTCCACAGCCAACCAAGAAAGTAGTTAATAGCAGGCTCTTGGTTCCTCCACAAACACAAAAGACAGTCACACTTGCACATGCATGATTATAGCTGCACTATTCACAATAGCAATAATATGGAATCAACTCTACTGGACATTGAAAGCAGATTGGATAAAGAAAATGTGGTACATATTCATGATGGAGTACTATGCAGCCATAAAGAAGAACAAAATCATGGATTTCACAGCAAATTGGATGGAGTTGAAGACCATCATATTAAGTGAACAGTCACAGAAACAAAGAACTGAATGCCTCATATTCTCACTCCTAAGTGGGCCTTGAACATTAACCCCCTATTAGCACAAGGGAGGAATCGGAGGTCACTAGTCACTTTTCAGGGAAAAAGCGGGGTGCACATAACAATACAAAGGGTACCTGGTCCAAAACCAGGGGAAGTGAGGGCCAGTTGGAGGCCCAAACCTCACCTGCATGCAGCCTATTCCTTACTTGTACCCCACATGCTTATAACAAAATGACATTGAAATTTTAAAAAGACAAAACCCTACAATCCAGCAGCCATTTTGCAAACCTCTGACAATGCGTGTAGACAATTTATAAAAGTTCTCCATGCCCTGCAGGTAGTTCCCCCAGTCCACACTGCATCCCCCACACTGAATCCTGACACAGTACTTCCATTTAACCACTGCCATTTTGCAGGCAGCAAACATTCCTGCTGCCGCCCTGCCCATTGTGCTATCCACATCGTATTTTCCCTTTAATAAACCTACCTCTTTTAATTCATAACTGCATTGGTGAATACTTTCACCCCCTACCACATGACTCCAGCCATACCCAGCTTGCCAGACATTGCATTTTATACTATAGAAAATTTAATAGTTGTGGGCTAAATAAATGAGTAAATAGCTGAATCATACACAGACAGTGAACATCATATATTATAACATGAACAAGGAAGGATTAGGCACTACAATACTGTGAATAATTGGAAAGATTTGACATGAGGCTGCTCCAAATCTTCATGTGCATCATAGAAACTGAGAAAAAAAATTTTAAATGTTATGTGATATTTTTAAAAGGTGATATAGTGTCTATCACCTTTGATTTGTACTACCTACATATTTGGATGCAATGTTTATTTTGTGGGAGGAGCTACCCGTGTTTGTATTTTAATAGTAGGGCAATACCACAAAATAAAGTACTAACATTTATCTTCAAGAGACAGAGAGAATTGGTGAGTGCAGAGGCAATATAGTTACAGGAAGAGGAACATGGAATATGTACCCTAGAATGATACCTGGACAGTTAGAAAAATGCCAGACAATGTTGTAGAATATAAGAAAAGATCCATGCCTCATTTCCCTGTTAGATTTTTCAGACTGTGCCTAAGTAAGAGTAGGCTGAAGGGGATAGCTGTAGTCAGTCTCACTGACTACAAATATAAAACATTCATGCACACACTTATGCACACTACCCCCACAGACATGCATACATACACCAAACTTTGTGGTCTCCAATGGAACCACTGAATATTGAAGGAAACATTAATAAAATAAGAATCCTAGAATTTAGATGCCAGATCCACAGATCTTTCTTGATAAATCTGTCAGATTTTACTGAAAATTCCATCATGGTTCTATACTTGATATTTGTGTTTTCTGATGCCCAGATCAGAGGCTTTTTTGTGTATGTGACATAGAAGACAGGAATTTTTTTTTATGACTCATAAATGCTATGTGAATTTTGTCTGCGTAGGATGTATGCAACACAAGCAATTGGAGAGAAAGGCCAGTAGAGGTAAGGCCATCTCAATATTGGTACCTATTTGGACCAATATTGATGTTCCATGTATACCTTACCTCTAACACTTCTGCTACCTAATTCTCTTGAACTGAGGCCAAACCCTTGGGAGAAAAAAAGTAAAGAAAACTTATGACTCAGATTAAAATTCTGAAGATTGAGAACTTTAGATTGAAATTAAGTTTAGTCGTAGTAGAAGAAACTAATGTGTCTTGCATATCTGAGTTGTGGAGTGAGATTTCTAACTACTTCACACCCTTACCTTCAATGTAATGAAGAATTTAGCATCTTGGTAGTTGGCTCCAAATATTCGTAAGTTGGGAAACTTTGCCATAAGATCACTCTCAACTCTATTCATCATAGTTGTCGTCATCATCATCATAATCATCTCTATTTTGCAAAAAGACAGAAAGGCCGAAGTGATACATTTTTACACATAGAAAAAGGTAGCATACCAAGCAAACACTTGATGAGTGTTCTAAGAGGGAACTATCCTCATAAGGCTTCTCTCCCAAGTATGAACTCTTCTGGGAAAGTGACACATTGAGCGCCCATTATTTCAATATAAAGACACACATATAAGGTTATCATTTGGAGAAAATGGGAGGATTTTAGAGCAATGAGAATGGGGAGGGGGTCAAGAAAACCTAAATAGAGAAAGAGGCTTAGGTCTTGCTGTAAGATAATGGTAGAGTCGGTCCCGCATAATACTCTTTATTTACAAGTCCAGAAACTATGTTAGAGCTGCTTTTATTTTTATTTATTTTTAGCTGGAGTCTCACTCTGTCGCCCAGACTGGAGTGCAGTGGCCATTCCCGGCCACCGCAGCCTCGACCTGCTGGGCTCCGGCGATCCTTCCACCTCAGCCTTCCGAGTAGCTGGAACTGCAAGCACGCGCTACCACACCCGGCTAATTTTTTTGATTTATTGGAGAGATGAGGTCTCACCAAGTTGCCCAGGTGGGTCTCGAACCTGTGGGCTCAGGCAATTCACTCACCTCAGCCTCCTAAGGCGAGGAATTACAGGCTGAGCCACCGAGCCCAGCTAGAGCTGCTTTTAAATATATTTTGCTAACATCTCTATCCAGAGGTTCTATGTATACTTTGATTTCCCCTCAATTTGTCCTGTACACAATACATTCACACTCCCCCCACAGACATGCATACTACATCAAACTTTGTGGTCTCCAATGGAACCACTGAATATTGAAGGAAACATTAATAAAATAAGAATCCTAGAATTTAGATGCCGGATCCATAGACCTTTCTTGATAAATCTGTCAGATTTTACTGAAAATTCCATCATGGTTCTATACGTGATGTTTGTGTTTTCTGATGCCCATATCAGAGGCTTTTTTTTTTTTCATGTTAGCACTGAAAGTGAGAAGTGAGAAAATAGAAAGAAAAGAAAGAAAGAAAGAAAGAAAGAAAGAAAGAAAGAAAGAAAGAAAGAATCCAAAAGTAATAAGATAGGTTTCAGATTCATACAAGGAAGACTTTTCTAACCATTTCAGCTTTTCAATAAGGGAAGGTTTATGTCTCAAATGGGTAAATGTCCTACTTCCCCACAAATTTTGGTAACATTAGGGATGTTACAGAAAGGAATCCTATTAAAGATATTCAGTCAGGTCCAAGAACAGTAGACTTCTGGGATCTTTTTGTTACTCCATGATTCTATTTTTCTACCATATCATGTTTAAAACGCATCCTGATGAAAAGCTCTGGCACTTATCACTAGTCTTGGAACCGCCATGAAATTCATGCCTTCTCTGAATATGCATATTTCCAAGCACACACACATCCATATCGATACTTTAAAAATAACTGATGTTAACATGGTAGGTACTTAGAGTGAACTAGATCTGCCACAGTGAACATTTTCCAGATTTTTCTGGTGATGGTTTCCTCATCAGAGTTTCTAGTCATACTTGGAAATGTTAACACTAAGTTTGTAATTTCACATAGAAAAATAAAAAGGATGCTAGTAAATAAACCTTTTTTGCTTGGAGATTCCACTCCAGAGACTAGGAAGGAAAGATGATGGCTACTATTGTCTTTGCAATGACTCTTGAAAATATGTTAATAAATACTGTATTGGATTGTATAGTTCCCAGTCAAATAATTATTTAATTGTGTAACAATTGGTATTTATTTTAAAATCTTGAGCTTAATCACATGTATTTTGACTCGGGAAATTGTACATACAAAGATTTGCCCCTATATATCTCATACAATGCATTGTCTAAGACCTAGAATATAACTTTAAAAATTCTATATTAGTTTTTAAGAAAGGCAAATTAAATATACACATTTATCTCTTAATTCCTCTTGAAATTCAACTAAAATGAGGCATTAAAAGAGGCAAAAATGAATAATGATAAATGAATACAAGAGCTACTGAAAAACATCAACACAACTTGAGGAAATGGAATGGGAAAACAGAGAAACACTGGTAGAACATATCAGAAGAAGATGAAATCTAAAATGCTTACAAGGAGCTAGCCAAACATTGGCAAGATAATTCCCAACAGAAGCCTGGAGGTGTTTAAGATTAGGAGACACCAAAACCTTAGATGATGGCATTAATAGTTAGGGCTTAAAAATGGAGGAAAGATAAGAAGTCTTCTTACAATTAAATACCCAGGTGCCACTCCTTACCTTTCCCAGCCAAAGATTCAACTGGAAGGTTGTTTTAGGAGACTGGAGGTTTGTATTCCAGAGTAGCGGAACCACAAAAATTCAGGTCATAGAAAGAGAAGACATAGCTGAAGGTGGAGGTGAAAATGCTGTATGTAAAACAGATAATTAACAGAAGTTTATAAAACACAGATCCTGGTTTACTCCTCCTAAAAATAAAAAGAGAGAAAGAAAGAAAGAGAGAGAGAGAGAGAGAGAGAGAGAGCAAAAGAAAGAAAGAAAGAAGGAGAAAGAAAGAAAGAAAGAAAGAAAGCTGGAAAGTCAAGCTTTTACTTCTGAATTCCATGTCTGAATGACACGGTGGCCTAGCTAAAAAAAAAGCCATCACTTCCTGATTACCCTAGAGTGACACCCATCAATTGACAGCCATTATTGAACACAGAAGTGCAGATCAGTTTTTAGTCCCTTACTCTTAATTATAAATGGATCACAAGTAATCAACTGTAAAGTAAAAATTGGTTGCTTCATGAAAGAAACATTTAGGATAAAAAAGAAAAAGCTATTAAAAACTTGAAAGTCTAAAGAAATTTAAAAGCTCAACACAATAATCAGAAGACAAAGAAATCTCCTAAAAAGTGCAACAAGAAAACAAAAAAATAGAAAATAAAGAAGAAAATATAAGAGAACTGGAACTTCTGTTCAGGGTTACAGCACAAGGTCAATAGGCATTAGAGAAAAAGAGAGTAGATAAAACAGAATTGATCTATTATTAGAAAAAGCTAGGTAAGAAAAATTCTAAATAACATGTTTCCAGATAGACAAAAAGAAAAAAAAAGAAGAAAAAAAAATCCAATCTAATATCATGTGAGTGAAAACAGACCTTCAGCAAAGAATATTTGTATAGGATTTCAGAATTGTGGAACTAAGGAGAATATCCAAAAAAAGAAAAAAAAAACAACCCTCAAAAAACGCCAAACATATATTGGGTGAGGGAACCTGAAATACGAATCACATTTCATTTCTAAAATAGATATATTTGATGCAAAAAGAGAATAGAGAAAAGCTATTAAATTCATAGAGGAGATAATTTTTGGCTTTGAATTTAATATCCAGCCAAAACTCAATCAAATATGAAGGGAAAATAAAGACATATTCAGATATACTGAGTTTCCAAAAAATGTGTCCCAATGCATTTTTTCTCAGTCAGTCTACCATAAATGACTTTCTACTTACATAGGAAAGATGGAGATGTATGATCCAGGATCCGGGACTTCAACAGAGGAAAGGACAATGAAAAGCTCAAAATGACGGTCAAGGGAAATCTCAATACTGTAAACATGTCTAGGGAGCAACCGGCCTAGACTGAAGCAGGAGAAAGGGCTGCAGCAGAGATGGCTTCAAAAGAAAGAAAAATGTGCAAGGTTTACTCTTTGAATTTGTGACTATATTTGGAGATTAGATACCTTATCAGAATAGTTTGTGGTGAATTAGAAAATTCAATGAGAGAGAATATGACATTAGAGGAAAAAAATTGGTCAAGAATTATATTTTAACTATAGTTTATTAAATGGCTTAACTGTGAGTCATATTTACATAATGCATTATAATTTTAATGGCAGATGAAAAAAATTTATTATAAAGATGTGGGGTACAATTTACGGTTAAGTATATAAATATTGATCATGCAGTTACCCTTGTTGATAAGGTATGCCCCTCCCTCCCCTGGCAGTTTCCCTTAACTGCCAATCCCAACCCTCCTCCCCCGACAGTTTCCCACTACTGTAATGGCAGATTTTTATTTAACCCTTCAAGTGGACAGAATGATGGGAGACAAAATGGGTGAAGGGCATGGTGGGGAAAGGTGTGTGTGTTTGTGTGTGTGTCTAAATATCATCAACAGGCACAAGGGGAAATTGTGACCATAGAAAGAACAATAGTATTTTTAGAGAGGAAAGACAAGTTACATACCCTCCTGTATAATCTTCTTCTTTAACAGAAATTGGAAACCCTATAAGGTTGGCTGGTTTGCCTAAGGAATAGCAAAGCAGAAATAAGAGCCACAATTTTTGTTTGTTTCTCTTATTTCCCAGTCTAGTACTCTTCTCCAATAGCTTTAACCTGGTAAGACATTTCAGATGCACACTGAAAATTTGGAACAGTGTTCAAGAAGTTCACTCTTAGTATGCATGCTTATTATCACTTCCAAGTTGCTGATAACCACTGCAACTGCCCACTCTCAAAGACCCTTATTTCCTCTACAGACTCACAGCAAATAGTGTGTCTATCAGGATTTCCATTATTGAGTCACGTAGGATTGAAACCACTCTATCCACTTTGTGTGTGTTTATGTGTGTGTGTGTGTATCTTGTCTTTCCATCAAAACAAGAAGTTTCTTAGGAAAGAAGCAGTTTCCTGATTCTCTGTATCCCTCACAGCAATGGGTCAAAGTCCAGTTTTAAAAAAAGAACAAAAAACAAGGCTGTAAGGAAAGCTTTATAACACTAACACCTCGGTCTGAGGGGAAAAACACAAAACACCAAGTCAAGCTAGAGTCAACATGCAATGGGACCAAATAATAATCACAAAAACCAAGATAATTGCCATAATAATGTGAAATATAACAATTGTTTTTTTTTTCCAACCAATGGAGTACTCTAAATGAGCCAAGTGCTGTTCTAAGTGGTCTATGTGCCTTAACTCATTAAAACTGCAAAAGGAACCTATAAATTGAATACGATTATGCATTTCATTTGACAGCTGAGAAAATGGAGGCACAGGGAGGTTCACTGTGCCAGTGACAAAGGAGGCAGGACGTCTGCTCATGCTTGCTTCCTTTCTCAGACCATGTGTCTTTAACTCAAGGTGACACTGTCTAATACGTTCTTATGTATCTCCATGTCTGATGCCCCTCCAGAATCTATAATCTGAGGACAGGCACATTGTCTCATGCATCTTTTTAACTCACACAATTCTAAGCAAAGTACCTTGCATGAAGTGAGCACTTAGCACTTGTGATGAGCTGGATACAAGAGAGCTGTGATGGATGAAGAAGCTGGCTGCACAATCTCCAACACAACACAGACTGACAAGGTCATAAGAGAGTGGGGTAGATATGGTGCCATATATCACTTACCATTGAATAATCCTAAATAACTTCAAAAAAGCAACTGCTTTTTTGTGATGTGGGTGAAAAAAATATTTGAGATAACCTTAAAATTTTTTCCAAAAATCAAATCACAGCAGTATGTACAGACATCTTCCTACGTTTATTTGTATTACTAATGGTTTATCTTTCGGGTATTTGAATCCATGTAACTCAGAAAGGTTTTCATAATAGGTATACACAAGATGGTTTTGGCTGAGGTTCAAGAAAGAAAGAAAATATTAAGTACAGATGGTTTTACTCAAACATTTCATATAATTTTGTTAATTTCCTACTTCAAGAAATCTGTCTTCAAGAAAAGACAGATTTTTAAAAAAAGATGTGGATAGGATAGCACCGGCTTTCTTAACTCAAGGTAGCAACACAAGTCTGCATAGCTGAAAGCTCTGGTTTGTTAAATTCTGATTAAATTGGATTTCTGTTCTTGTTTTGTTTGTTTTTCTGTATCAGGCCTTCACGAGCTTATCCTGCAATCAATGCATGTTTTTATTTTTGTCTTTACCAAGCTAAGGGACTTTCAAATTATTGTCTGGCTTTTAGTCCCTCAGGTGTGAGGCATTTCAGTCTGAAAGGACTTCTGAGTCCTTTGCTCTGTGTGTGTTAATTAGAGTTGGTTTCATGATCTTTGCTGTCAGTTTCCTCTGCTCCACAATTTGAGAGACAGTGATGCTAAACCAATCCCCAAAGGTCTCTGGAGACCATTTCCAGTTGCATTACTGATTTATTTTTGTCTTGACCAGATGGTTCCAGGTTCCTGTGACTATACGGGAGTCCTTTTGATTACCCTATTTATCTCTCCCAGTGCTCAATTTAAGGGTCAAATCTCATGTAACACATTTGCCAGCAAGATAAACCATTCAAGCCCACTGCTGTTTGGACACCATACTTCTGACATATGCTCTGTGCCTCATTACACACAAAAGTTATTAGATTTAATACATGTTTTTATAAACTCCATAACAAAAGCAGGCTGGTTTGTTGTTGGGTTGTCTGCAGAGTCTCTGGAACATGCAGCCAATGGAAGGCCAGCATCTGAGAGGACTCCGTGGAGCGGAGGGGACTCTGTGGGTCCCCCAAGACTCCCTGACTGAGGCCTTCCTCGCCTTTATGGAGGTGGCTATGAAAAAGACGAGCAGAACATTTTTAATGAAACCAATAAAAATGCAAAGGAAGATTTAATGTTTAAAGAAACAATAAATCAAAAGTGACAACTGAAATGCAATATTTCACCATGAGATTGAGGAAATCAATTCATCCAAAGGGCACACTTGGCTTCTGTTTAAAAAAAAAAAAAACCTTCACACATACTCACACAATAAAAGCTATCATATCAGCTGAGGCTAAATAAGCTCTAGTTAATGGATTTTGAAACCTTGAAAAACATGCATGAAGCCAGACAATACAGAGTCTCCAAGCATTTGGAGACACACACACACACACACACACACACACATTCACACCCCATAATATCTACAATCCAAGAATCATAAATTGCTGTGATTAGGACTCCCTCTAATTCAGGATTAGGTAATCAAATAAAGAAAAAATCCATTGTTCAAAACGTTCTGTGAATTTAGAATTAATTATCAGATTATTTATTTTAATTCTAAATCATTTATTTTTAAAGACTTCTCATGTAATGAAAAATATTAAGTGAATCCTAAAAGCAGAAGTAGTAAGTTGGGTTCCATCCTCAGAAAAAATAAAAACAAAGAAAGAGAATCAATTTTAGCCTGTCTCATCAAGTTTATGAAAAGTGATCCTGGAGGAAATTAAACTTAACAAAACTATTCTTGCCTCATAAGGACTCACAAGTCAATGATAACTTGTCACCTGCATTAGAAATTATAATAAAATGCAGTTTATGGCAAGGGCTATATCAAAGGTTAAAAAGTGCAATAAAAATGGGCTGGCCACCTTGAAAAGGATTGCAAAGGTGGTGTAATTTGACCTAGATCTTGAAGGATGAGATGGAAGGTAGCAAGTTGATATAGTCTGGGGAGCAGAAAGAAAATGTTAAGGGTAGAGATTTCAGTAGTGCAATTGGATAAAGATGAAAAGCAAGATAGTACAAAGAATATGTGAGAGACAAGGAAGCTGACTGTGGGAAGCAACAAGAGAGAACAGAGGATAGAAGGGTAATGTCAACAACAGATAACAGTAGAACTAATAAAAAATGTCTGTAGATAGGATGCTTTTTCTTGACACTGCCTTGCCAACACAAAGTCTTTTCATGTCTCATTTTTTTTGACATTTAATTCTCTTCAGGGCTCTTCAAGGTAGGTATTAACTTCATTTTACAGCTGAGGAAACCTAAGTACTATGATGTTATGTCAATTGCCCATTGTCCCAGAACTTGTAAGAGGCAAGCTCTGGGATTTGTGACTCTGTGATGTGGGTTTACTGCAGAAATAGGAACTAAGCCAGAGCTTCCCAGTTGTCTGGTCAGTCCATCCCATGCCTTCTCTTTTATTCCTCCCACCTGTAATGTCCCCTCTTTGTCTTTTCTCAAATTGTCCAGTTCCACTACAACCACAGAACATCACGTGACATGTCTGATCCTCAGTGCTTCGGTTCTATTAGCTACAGTAATTACAGCTTCCAGTCAATACTTGGCCATCTTCTTGGATTATTCTGGAGGGATTGGTTCATGTGTGCATCTTGTCTTTGACTATGAGCCAAATGTTTGTGTTTTTTCAAAATTTACATGTTGAAATCCAATCCCCAATACAATAATATTAGAGGTGAAGCTTTTGGGAAGTGGTTGGGTCATGGTGGCGGAGCTCTTAGAATGGAATTAGTGCCCATCTGGCATGTGAGGACACAGTGAAACATCTGTGAGGACATCAGGGAACCAGATACCAAATCTGGGGATGCTTTGATCTATGACTCACCAGTCTTCAGAACTGTGAGAAATAACTTTCTGTCATTTATAAGCTACTCAGTCTATGGTATTTTGCTATAGCAGCCCAAATGGACTAAGATATCTTCTGAGAGAAACCTCTATTTATTTTGGGAAGGAACTATTATTCTGCCCTTCTTTTGTACTGTCCTTGGCATTAAGAACTTGATTCACTTAATCACCTATGAAGATTTAGTGATTGATGATTATGCTTTTCCTAAAGATTACACTCAGTCCCACCTCATATGCTTGTCAAACTCCTTATTGGATCCCTGCTTCAACAACCAAGTCCTAAATGCATGTTTTCTACATAAGAGCCTGATGTAGACTCTGGAGCCTCACTTGGTGCATATAAGGTGTTCTCCATTACAATTCAGAGATATTGGGGAATAGGATTAGAATCACACAACACCAAGGCAGAGAGGGAACATGGATTTGTCTTTCTTTAGGGCCAAGATGTCCTCTTGCATAGAGTGATTCCTCTCAGTGTGCATTTTTAGTGCTCATTAGGATTCTTCTGAGGCTTGTGAATTTTTTTTTAATAATACTATAGTTGTTTAGTTAAATTAACAAACATTTCTTTCCATGGCCTTTAATATAAGGCATAAAAAAAGGTCTGATTTGCAGATAAAATGAACTGAACATTTGTGTGAGTGAATGACAACCAATTTTACCTGAACTATGTAAAATAAGAGGAAGCATATACAAAAATATTTTACACATCTGATATTCTCTGCTTCTTAAAACAAATTTTAGCCATTTGGTAGCAATTCTTTAAAGAATATACACATTTTGCAATTTAACAGCAGTTATTAAATACACTTCAAAGTGTGTTTTTATAGGCATCAAATTTTGTGAAGCCATGAAGCAATATGGTTGTTCATTGTTCTCACTTTTTTTGTTTGCTTCTTTCTTCAATTACGCATCAGTTGTCACCCTGTTGTCATCAGGCATATATCTAAGAACATACTTCTAGGTCACTGCTTCTAATTCCTGTGGGAAGAAACAATAGTTAATGAAATCACAATGCCTGAATTAGAGTTCAGGGAAGTAACATGTGTAGGTTTAGTGCATGGGCTTTGTCACAGCTGTTTTAAGAACTTCAAGTCCTCGTGCGACATCTTTCTTGTTTGTGTTGTAGTTGCTGAAGTCTGATGATACCTTGGACAGATCTTATGAAAAATATAAATTCTGCAGTCTTGAGCAAGGTCTTTGTTTAGAGATAGCAACAAAGGAACACAATTCTTGTGATTCTTAAACCCATAGTCTAATTTTGGAGGAAATAACACATCATAAATACGTTGCTCGTGGAGTAGGTAAGCATCAGGAAGATTTCATGAATAGATAAGTATGGACCCAATGTTACTTTGAAGAAGTGAAAGAAACAGCCTGGATCAGGCATGCCAGGCTGGGCAACTGAGGGACCAAGCAATGGAGGCAGAAAGAAAGAGGTCACACATGGGGTGTTAATAACTTGGGTGGGCTTGATGTCTAACCAGCAGGAGATACAATGATTTTTTTTTTAAATTAGATAAGAGAAAATGTCAGAGTTAGGATTCACTCCATTTTCAATGCACAGAGTTCCCTTGCCTTCATGTGTACTCAGAATGACTTTGGGATTCTTATTGACTGCTTCTAATTTAGACCTGTGACTACAGGTTTTTTCACAGTGTCCCTGCCTCTCTGAAGTTACTCCTTATGAGGCATTGTAAAAAATTTGGACAGCATGGGACACATACATGTAGCAGAGGAAAAAAGAAAAAGGGAGAGATGTAAAAAAGTGAGTACATTTTATTTTTTTTCTGCAGTTGGCCTTTATTTTTAAAATAACCTTGTACTCCTTTCAATTTCCCCTCAAACCATTTTTCCTCCGCTCTCTCCCCTTTTCTTCATTATTTTAATGGCTACATCTTTGCTCTGAAGTGTCAATGGGAATGGAGAATCCTGTGAAGCCAGGGCTTAATGAAACACCAGCTGGAACAGAGGATAAAGTTTCTTTGGAGTGTCTTCAAAGGGATGCAGGCTGGGTGAGCGTCGGGACAATGGCGCCAAGGCCTGAGGACAGGAACATCCTGGCCAGCTGGCCTGGCCTAGCCCTAAAGAGGGGTGAAGAGATGGGAACCCATGTCCCCCTGTAGTCAGGGAGCGGGATGAGGGATTTAGGAACATGCACACACAGGCAGAATCTTTCTATTTCACAACAAATGGTTTTCTCATGAAATGCAGGGCCAAAATTTGACTCCTGCCAGAAGAAGCATGAGCTAATTTTACTCAAAAGCCCTGGCTTTCAGAACGCAGGCAAACATCTCCCTTCCCACCCTCCCCATTTGGAATAAAATTTACATTTCTTTTTATAGGAGAATTACCACGGAAACCATAGTTTTGATAGGACTTGAGAGAGATTTATGAACACTCATTGGTCATTTTTGGTCAGGTGGCATTTCTCTTTTCTTTTTTTGTGAATAAAGCAGGAAAAGTGACTTGGAAATAGGCTATTAATCTAGAAGACTCAAATGCCACGTCTGGTTGTCGGACCCAGTTAGGCCTTGACTTCGCAGGCCTTTCTACTTTGAATGACATCAAACATAATCAGAGGCAGTCTGTGACCAGAAGCGATTTTTAGAAAACTGGAAGGTGTCTTGCCTTTGCCTGGTTTATTCATACATATTACTATGCTTTATATAAAACCTACCATCTCACCTACTGTTTTGCTAATGAAGGCATTTGATAAATTGCATCGACTAGCTCATTTTATGAAGTTCACTTTCAGAATTGTTAAAAGTGTAGGGGTTTGCTTAATTTGTTTTTGTTGTTTTTCTGCCTTTGCAAACTGAGTCTTCTAAAAACTGAGATACCTCAAGTCCAGAACAAGCACAGAACTGATAATTTCCCCCAAGTTCCCTTGCTCATGAGAACTGACAAACAAGGATTTGAGATATGTTTTTATGTTTCAAACAGCAAACATTTGCTGAGAAATCAAGATTGATATGTTCCCTACTCCTCATGGCCTAGAAAAATACAATGTGGACTTTTTCAATTCAGTCCTTTAAGTGGGTATAAATTATCCGCCATTTGCAGCTATTGTACTACCTACTAAGCAATAAACTCAAATAGGATATTTTCCCACCTATGGGAGATTTCCCTGTGGGCAAGATAGACAGAGTTCTACATAGGAAGTTTTATTGTTGTGGTTCAAAACATCAGATTACCATACATTTTGTACAACCCAATCTAATTGGGGGTAAGTTTTAAAAAAGGAAATATGTATGGTATTATATAGCTTATAGCCAAGGCTTCCTACTGGAGGTGATTGTTTGAGTACCATTGGTAAAAAAAGAGAAGGAAGGATATTTCTTGAGAAAATTCTATAAACAGATGCCCAGATGAAAAAGTTATATGCTGTGTGAGAAAAATTGCAAAAAATTTGGTGTTGCCAGTGGCTCAAATCTGTAATCTCACCACTTTGGGAGACTGAGGCAGGAGAATTGCTTCAGCCCAGAAGTTTGTGACAAGCCAGACTAAAACAGCAAGAACTTGTCACTACAAAAATATAAAATTAGCTGGACATGGTGATGGGCATCTCTAGTCCCAGTTACCCCAGAGGCCAAGGTATAAGGACCACCTCAGCTCAAGAGGTTGAGGCTACAGTGAGCTGTGAGCCAGGCTATTACCCTAGCCTGGGCAATAGAATGAGACTCCAACTCAAAAAAACAAAACAAAACAAAAACTCAGAGTAATTGTTTAGAATAATTAGAGAAGGCAGAGGGTCCTGGGATGATGCCAGAGATGTCAGTAGGAAAAAACAAAAGAAAGCAAAACAAAAAAACAAAGAGGAACTTGGATGTCGGGCGTGGGCTTTATTCTGTAGGTTATGAGGAAGCAAGGGAGGGTTTTAGTTATTGGAGTAATGCAGGTGAGTATTACATGTTGGATGCATCACTCTGCCACATGACCTCGGTGAGTGCACTGCCCCAGCCCCTTGCCATTATCACCTTTGGTTGGGTCCTGACAATGGATGGCATTGACAAGGGACTGAGGTTACTCGGAGGGAAGGATAGTTGGTGTATTTGTTTTTTCGGTCCCTCCACACCTGCCCACACATTTTCGGTGGCTGTTCCTCTGTGGTCACATCATCTATCACACAGCTCTTCTTTGAACCCTGCTATCACCAGAATCTTCCATGGGTGGTAATGGCT
The DNA here is from genome assembly GCA_963574415.1 of Tarsius wallacei. Classification (NCBI taxonomy): domain Eukaryota; kingdom Metazoa; phylum Chordata; class Mammalia; order Primates; family Tarsiidae; genus Tarsius; species Tarsius wallacei. The sequence goes on from CAUYQG010101578.1 coordinate 47,750, forward strand.
TCCTGCTGTTGCTAGCGTGGGTCCTTCACCATGCCTGTTTGTATTTCTTAACCCTCCCCTCACCTCTGAGAATGATCCCTTCATTAAACTCTCTAAGTGGAGTCCCTTGCTTGAGCCTAGCATCTCATTTATTGCCAGAACCTTGATAGAGAGTCAAAGATGGAAACTAAAGTTTAATTAGAAGAATTCCATGATAGTTCAAGTGAGATATGAGACTGAAGAATACTAGATGTATTCCAGAAGGATTTAGAATATAAAAGTTAGTGACTGATTATACTAGGTATTCTAATACCAATCAATAAGGGGTCAACTTTAAAAAGTAGTAATCAGAAAACTAGGAAAGAGGTCTCACAGAGAAGTCAGTGTTCAGGGGTCACAGAGCAGAGACAAGGGATAGGGAGGTGAGTGCAGATTCTAAGGCAGAAATAGTTTGAGTCCAGTCTTGTCTATTTAAAAGACTTACAGTTTTCTGAGTATTATAAAGCACTGTATCTCAGTGAAGTCTAATACATGATTGTGATTGTTATTACATCTCTTTTGAGTATTTTTATGACTAGATTAATATGTTTTGATCATATTCAAAAAGAACTCAGAGGCAAGCAAGTAGACAAAGAATGGTATATTTCTCAACTCTTTAATTGAACTAAAGCTATTTTTCCAATTAAGACCGTGTCACTCCTCAAAATGTTCAGTCTTGTGGCAATCTCTGTCTAGTCACTGTAGGCATGTAAAGAGGGGAAAATAACACCAACTATGCCACATCATCATGTCATTGTCATTCAAGCAGCTTTGACTTTTAATGGCATTGTATGGGATAGAAATTTCCCCGTAGTCATGGTCATAAGGTCATTTGGCAATGCACCCAGGAGGCACAAATTGGCTCAAGATAAAAACTCAAACTGCTAACTTAGAGATAAATAGTCCAGTGTAAATATCACCCACTTCTTCTTTCATCTCGTATATATAATTTACACAGAAAATACTGACTTTTTGAATAATAAGCGAACAGTTTACTTAGTTTCACTACTCTTAGTGAAGCTACCACTATCCTGGTGACGCAATGCATGACAAATAATAAGAGCCCAAAAGATTTCTATTGGGTTTTTTTTTAGTCAGTTTCTTACTCTGTCACCCAGGCTGGAGTGCAGTGGCATGACTGTGGCTCTCTGTGGCCTCGACTTCCTGGACTCTGGAAGTCCTTCTATCTCAGCCTCCTAAGTAACTGGGACTACAGGCGCACACCACCATGCCTGACTAATTTTTGTTATTATGTTTTTGGGTCTTGCTATATTGCCTAGGCTGTCCTTTAATTCCTGGGTCCAAGGAATCCTCCCACCTTGACCTCCCAATATTCTGGGATTATAGGCAGGAGCCACCACTCCTGGCCAAGATCTCCATTGTTAAAGGTTCTCACTTTAATTGAAGTCTTGCCTCTGTTATGAATGTTTTGTGGGAGTGTGTGACCCACTAGTGTGGACTGAGGCCCTCCTCTGCCTTTGTCCAGGCATAGAAGGCTCCACTTAAGGTGATAGTAGCCTGAGAGCAGTTTAGGTCAAGTTGCCAGTCCTGTCCTACAGCAACAGCCATATACTCATGGTCAAGAGCCTAAGATGTAGTCTCCTGTCAAGATCAAAATACCTCATGGCCCGTGTAAAGCCTTACATCATGACCAAAGCAGTTAAATGCCAGTTTGGCAATTATAAATTTCATCTGGCCTAATATAAGCCCTTTCAATTCAAAATCAAAATGCCCTGCCCACTCATTCATAGGTGAGCCTCAAAGATACACTCCTGGCCTCACCTGAAGTCTTAGCCCTTACTTGGTTATGTCACTCTGCCAGACACCAATCTTTTATGACTCAGTATCCCCAGATGAGGCACAAAGATATGTAGATACTGAAGTTACCTGATCCAAAGTGTAGATTCCCTGTTCTACTGTTGCCTTAACTGGTAAGTATAAAATATCAGATGTGTCATGCTTTCTTTTGTGTATATTCCCACCACAGTAATTGGCACCATTCATTTGACTGAGATGCTACAGAGAATTTCATTTCTACAACAAAACATGTCAGCACAGCTAGAATGTTGGAAAGACCTAAGTTTCTTGTGTGATGAGAAGGCCTGTGTGCATTTCTATTCTTTGGGACAACAGATAACTCTGTGGGTAAAATTCTTGGGGACCGGACAAGCTCCATTTCTCAGAGGAGTTAAAGTTTCATCAGAAATCTCTAATATTGCTGCTTGCCTCTTGCTGAGAGGTATTTATCTGAAGGCATTTTTGTAATTGCTAGAATTAAAACTGATTACATTTCAGAACCAGTTTTCGACCTTTATTTCTGGGTTAATTTTTATAGACCGAGGTATTTGTGGCCATGTTCTCACCATGCTTGATTGACTTTCATTCCTTCCTCACTGGGGGTCTTCCACCTAAAGGTCTCAGAAGATACTGCCAACCCATAGTCACACTGCTTCCTTTAATTTTTATGGAAATGAAAGTTTTCTTACCTGAAAAAGTTCATATTGAACATTTTATTTTTACAACTTCTAGTTGCAAGGAAGGGGTCCCCAGTTTAAATGTTTAAGGCAGGAGTTTTGTATTTCTGCCAAGATATAAAAGGCAGGTATGGAGATATTTTTTAGGACTGCCATCTTAATAACCTTGAATATTTTGGAATGTCCTTAAGAAGGGCTTATTGAAACTGTATTCAGTACCAACAACACATCAAAGCACTTGTGAATTTCAAATTGAATACCAAAGATATTTAACAACATAGCAAGATAAAATTTGTATGAAATAGTAAGCATTGTGTTTTCATAAGTTAGAGAAAAAAAAACTATATTATCTGGGTGTATTACTTGATGGATTCATATGTATTTGCATTCATGAAGTCTTGAGCACTCTTGAGCACTTACAACCTAGCTTGGACCGAGCCACACATACAAGAAAAACAGAGGCATAGTTTACATTCTAACAATAGGGTACACACACACACACACACACCACATACACACACACACACAGAAAAAGAGAGAGAGAGATTTGAAATAGATGATACAAAATTAGATCTAGTTATTTAATTATGAAGGTTTCTTAAAATGCAATAACATGTGGTGAAATGATTCCTCATGTAACAAAGCAACTACATATAAAGGCCTTGTGGGACCCCAGTAAGAAACTTTTAGACTACTTTACGGCATATTATACAATTTTATACACCTGACAGAAAGCTAAGCTCAACCATGAGAAATGCACACACATGCAGAATTGTGCAAACATGTTAGGAGAGAGTATTATGAATTCCCCAGAGCACATCTACAAACTTTCTTTTGCTAGGAGGATGTCATATCCAGGTTAAACAATTTCAGTTTGTTAGGGCTCTTGGCAGTGCCATCTACAAGAAGACTTTGGCTCTCCCATTCAGTATCACTCTCAGCTCTGTCTGCAATTTACTATTCCACACACATCTTCCACTAAACTGCATCATGAAACTTCTTTCAAGAAGATAGTCAAGTGTGTCCTGGCACTCTGGCTCATTTTCACATGCACACCTCATTAATGCTGTCCCTTGTTGATGATGCACTCACATGTATTTATGTGCCTCAACAAGGTAGTTGGCCCTGGGATACATGAATGAACAAATATATATCAAAAATCCTTTTCTCATGGAGTTTGCACCCTCCTCCAGGAGGAGTAAACCCTTCTTCTTGCCCTCTTCTATCCGACCAGCTTATCAGACCAAGACAGAGTCCCACTTCCCCTGTGAAACCTGAATTCTTCTTTCAGAAATTTTGTGTTCTCTAAGATGTGGACCACCTGTTCAATTTTCAGCAATTCTTTCATTGAGTGTGAACTTATCTGTGCATACTCATGACATCTACTTAGCTTGACAGACCCCCTTAAATTGTTATGATGTAGTCATATTTCTTTAATCTCTCTGCTGTAACCTATTTGGTAATTAGGACATTTTGATTAACTAATGAGCATATACAGTATCCTTTACTGTAAAACTTCTTAAGAAAATATCTTAAGAAAACTTCTTAAGAAAATATCTTGCACTTGCATGGCATTTTAAACTTGATATTAAATATATTATCATAGTGTATACTCAGTATAATTTATTCATTTAAAAAGTAAATAGGGAAAGCAGCATTATTTCAATTGGAAACACAAGAGAGATGGAGAAAATTCAGTGACGTGACTGAAGTCACAGCAAATTAGTCTTCAAACTAAGAAAAGATTTTAGGTCTCTTGGGTCCTACCTTGTGCTCAGTCCTTCTATGTTTCATAGGGTTCCACTATTATAAAACAACAATCAAGGAAGAGCAATTAGTTCCTTTGGTAACACAGAACATGGCATGCAAGAACTTTTTTTTTTTTTTGAGTTGGAGTCTCACTCTGTCACCCAGACTGGAGTGCGGTGGCTGCTCCCAGCCACCACAGCCTCGACCTGCTGGGCTCCGGCGATCCTTCCACCTCAGCGTTCCAAGTAGCTGGAACTACAGGCGTGCGCTACCTTGCCTGGCTAATTTTTTGATTTATTGTAGAGATGAGATCTCTCCAAGTTGCTCAGGCAATCCACTCACCTCAGCCTCCCAAAGCATGGGATTACAGGCTGAGCCACCAAGCCCGGCTTGGAAGAACTTTTAATTACTTGTGAGGGGATGGGAAACACAGAATCGCGATTAAAATCTGCATGTAACTCAATGACTTCCACTTAACTCAATATCTTCCTCCAAAAAAATGAAAGCAAATGGTTTCATGTAACACACTACTTCTTCTCTTTGGTATTTAGAGTCTTTAGAGGACAATTCGTCCTATTGTTCATAGTTAAAGATCATATCCTTATGGAGAAGCTTGCTGTGTGATCTTGAGCAAGACAATAACCTTACCTATATGAACTTCAAGTTACCTAAAGGTAAAATGAGGTTAAAAATATTTTCCTTGGTTGTCTCATGAAATAATGGGGTTAGGATGAGAATCTCTGGCAATATGAATATTGCTTAACACAAAGTTAAAACATCATAGAAAATGAAACCTCTACTCCAAGACTTAGCTCCAAAAGGTGGTATATTCCAATTACTAATGAATTGATCTTTTTACCAGGGCAGCTCCTCATTCATTCTTATGGGAAATGCACTCCATCAGGAGCCTACAATGTGCGTTTTGTTTTTCTACCACACAGAAACTTGCTCATGGGAAAGCCTTCCAAATACTTGACTGAATGAATCAAGATACTTGATTGAATATTTCTTTCTCTAGATTCTCAGAATATACAACATTCACTCCATGGACGTGGTGCTTATGGACAACCTGGTATACATTGTACATTTTCAACGTGTACACATTTTTCTATCTTCCTCTTTTATAGTAATAATTCATTAATATAGCTCTTCACTATTTTCAAAGATTTTTTTGGTCTAGATTATCTCAGTAAGTGTTAGAATTATATCTATTAATGTTGGGCCAGCTGGTTACTACTGTTTCCATTCCTTAGGGTCAGTGGTGACCTGGCCGGTCCATTGGTACAGGTCTGTCTAGTTCCTGTCCTGAATCTGCCCTGTAAGCTGCTGCATATATGGGACAGAAAGCCTAGTCTTTTACACCGTAGGCATCAATCTCTTTCCAGGGCAGCAACTCACTCATTCTTGTGGAATTTGCACTCCAATGGGAGCCTATGATATACACTTGGCCTTTCTACCACACAGAACCTTGCTCATATAAGGACCTTTCAAAATACTTGATTGAGTGAGTGAATTTAAGACTCCTAATTGCATTAGTTTTCATTTGATAAAGGAAAATAAGGACTTTAACCTCTTCTGTTTGTTTCCCAACCATATTTTTTCTGCCTTACCTAAGTACAAAGTATACATTTAAAACAGGAGAATACGTGACATTTAAGTAATGGACATAATAAAATTTCTTCACATATGAGTAACTCATTACTACACCAGCTTCAAACTAAGGTTTTCTATACCTAAAAGGAAAGAAATGTGTGATTGTAAAGGTTATTATTTCTATTTAAATCATAGATGTGTTTAAGCAGCTTTAACAGTTTTCTTTAATGTGTTGAGAGAAGGGCTAACTTGGAGACCTGGAGGCTTTCTCTCAGCTTTGTGATTGAGAAGCTGTGTGACATTTGTCACATCAATTAACCTCTCTGTGTTTGAGAGTTTCCATGTTTTGAGGAGGCTAAAATAATACTCAATTTTCTTTAGCTGCCTACACCCACAAAATGACAGACATGTCTTAGGGGAGCGGAGGCAATTATTTAGATGACTCAGGACAAAATCAATCTTGCCATGAGGGAAAAGAAAAAAAAATGTGCATTTGGGCCTCAGCTGTCCAGATTGCCTGTCGACATCAATCAAATTCACAGAATAAATGGTTCAACCCTTTGCTTCCCTTTGCTTGTGTTACGAAAGCACCTTTGGGGGCATACTAGCTTGTTAAGACCAATGAGTGAATCATTAATGGTTTCAGGCCACTTAGCATTTGTTCAAGAATAGTTGAAAACCAAGAAGGCTCTGGATTTCTGGAATGTCTAGGTTTCAAAAGACATTCATCTCCCAAAGTCACCTTCAAAATTAGCATCAAAGGAAAAGAGGAGATAAAAAGGAATTCAGCTTTGGCTTTGTGTCCAGTGTGTTCTGGATATTATGCTGGGTGCTTCATTCACCTTCTTCTTTCATTTGATATTCACAACAGTATGAGGTAGAGAGTTACAGAAGAGGAAACTGAGGCTCCATGTGAGTCAGGATCCCCAGATCAGGCAGTCAATAGCTGGCCGTCTGGGGCCTGAAACATGGTGTCAAGTCCATGAGCTATCTGCTAGATCACACTTGCCCCCAGCACATGCCTGAAATGATTCAATCAATAGCATCCAACAAATACCACTGGACCCCTGAAAAGCACCAGGTATGATGCCAGGAGCTGAGCACAGTAAGGTGACTGAGACATTGTCCTACTATCATAGGCTGTCATCTGCACAAAGTGAGAGTGACACGTATTAACTTGAAAGTCTTACAGAATGAGCCATCTGTAAGTGTATGCAAAGAGGTAGCAGAGACACAGGAATCTGCTGGCCCTTGTAATCGACATGGTGGGAAGACTTAAGTCTAAAAGAAATCTCCCCTGGGCTCAGACCCCATTATCTTCTTGTTACTAGAGCAAAGGTCAAGGGGATAGTCAAGCCTTGGTGGGTTCATGGTGTCGAGCATGTGAACCATGGAGGCTGGGATTTGAGTCCTAGCTGTATCTTTTACTATGTGATCCATAACACACAAGCTGCTTAACTTCTCTGAGCGTCAGAGCCTGCCTTCATATAGGGGCAATGAAAATAGCTGCTTGGAAAGATTATGGTGACTCATAGTGATGACTGGAAAATGTCTAGTACAGTGCCTGTCATGACTGGTGATAAAGCAGATGCCACCACTATCAGCCCAATATTTTTGTCTTAAAAAGAAATATGTTTTATGGGAAACTTAAAAATAGGCTATAAAATCTATTAGGGATTGAAGAGTGGATTTCTTCTGTGTTAGCATTGCTGTTTTTGAACTAAGTCACTCATGAAACAATAAACCAAAAATTTTATATATTTTATTTAATAAAGCATTATATATTATTATTGTACTTGGCACATTGATTATTCATCACCTACAAAACAGATTCTGACACCCAGAACAGATTCTGTTCTGTTTTATTTTATTTTATTTTATTTTTTATTTATTTTTTTATTTTTTGAGTTGGAGTCTCACTCTGTCTCCCAGACTGGAGTGCAGTGGCCGCTCCCGGCCACCGCAGCCTCGACCTGCTGGGCTCCGGCGATCCTTCCGCCTCAGCCTTCCAAGTAGCTGGAACTACAGGCGCGCGC